>VDFB02127487.1:0-23344 GCA_007258455.2 Sequoia sempervirens
TATAATAACAAAATAACAAGAGAAAAGGAGAAGAAACCAAAATTATAGAAGGTTCAACCTCACGCAACCTCCTCATGAACAAAGTGTACCTACACACACGACAATGGAAAAGTGTTGCGACTATGTTTTGGATTTTTCCTTAGTCAAACCCCCATTTTGGTGTTTCCACCTCCATGAACAACCAATAGACCATAGTATAGAGAAAATGATAAAGAAATGGAAATAGACACAACTTATAGAATGCAAAGACAATCTAGATGATATTCTATAAAGAAGACAATGCAAGTAAATAAATGTGTTACCCTCCTTTCTACATTCTTGGAGAAGTCGAGAGAGGAAGGAAAAAAGAAAGACAATTACGCCAATGGTATGAAGCTTGGAAACCTATACTAGAAAATGGTGTAGAAGTAGCAACAATGTTGTAGACATAGAGTGAAGGTTGAGTGAATAGGAGTGGTAGATGGTGAATAAATTAAGAGAGAGAATGAAACTCAAAATCATTTTTTAGCATGTAAGAGGACATTTTCAGGCAATCAAGGTTTACAGGGGGTGTTAAAATTCATAGGGTGGCAAAGAATGTAATGCCTCCAACATCCACTAACTCAGGAATCTTTTCAAGATGCCAACACAACACACGAGTCCTTGATAAAAATTCCTTCACTGAAGGAAAATGATGAAAGAAATTATGAAAGGAAAGGAAAAGGTGGTAGATTATTGCATTATCAAGTTAATAAGGCTAAAGTGAGGTAATATTATAGGAAATTATGTTGAACAAGACAACAGAGAGGGAGGGTAAATCAGTTGTGACAAATTTTAACCTTTAAAATTTTCATTGGAAATTAGATCAATCACACATCCTTTACTCTTCTAAAATGATTAAACATTAAGTGCAAAGAAAGAAACTGAAAAAGCATCACACATACACAATAACACCAAATTTACGTGGAAAACCCAATAAGGGAAAAACCTATTGGTGTAATATTTAATTACACTTGCATAACTTTACTTAGGTAATATTTTTAATTCCTAGGTTAATTATTGTCATCCTTATCTTGTTGAGTTAACTCGTTGCTCAAGATAAGATTAGGGTTATGCATACTTTTCTTTCATAAAGCAAATCATCTCATGTAATTATAAATTCTTGAATAATAATATTTTGCACATCTTTTTGCAATAGCTTTTCTTTTTCTGATTTTCCCTTATGTAGAAGGTTTTTTGGTTTGCATGTCTAATCTTGGTTTCTAAAATGGTATCAAAGCCTTGATTTGTAGCCCCTTCTTAGTATTTTTGAGAAAATCATTGTAGAGTTCGTTCGGGATTCCTCGAGGGTTTCATACCTTGAGATTGTTTCTCTATTTGGGTGCTCTTGCATGGTCACTTTCGACACACATTGGAGGAAATCTAATCTCATTTTCGAGTTCAAGGCTGTCAAAAAAGTCAAGATCAACTTTTTTTTCGCCTAAATCCGACATTTTATGCCAAAGTTATGAGGGTTTGAAGATTTTCCAGATCTGGGAGTTGCAAAACTTCTGGTGCATTTTGAGGTAGATCGGACCTAGCCATCAGATCCAGATTGTCCGAGAGATGAAAATCGACATATCTTTTGACTCACTTATCTATTTTTGTTCATTCTTGCGGCGTTGGAAAGCTCGTTCAGTCCTCTACATAGATTTGAGGTCTATTCTTATTTTATGTTTATGCATGTTTTCATTCTCTCCTTTTACAATTGTTGGGTTATTGTAATAAATGAACTGAGATAAAGTTTCATTAGGGGGGTTTCTTGCATAATAATCTGATTAGAGTGTGCATGCACTTTGATCTCCATCTTGTTTTGATGGCAACTCGCATGGGTTATATCTGGTTTCTTAGTTTCTTTTAGCCACATCTTGTCTTAGCTTGACACATATCAGATTCACATCGGTTCACACTTTAGATTGAGAGCCTATGGTTAATGATCTGCATTGGATCCATCTCAGTTTGAGGGCCATGTTTTTATGGTTAATGTTCCAGAGTTTTTATAGTACTTGTTCCAATGGAAGAGTTTTAGTCTCAATTTGGCATCGACATCAAGATACACAGTTTCTAGATTTTGTCATTATTTCATCTACTATTGCTTCATAGATTCCAAGGTTGTTCCAGTTTGTGAGTTTTCTAGTCTTTTGTGGCATCAGGTCTATTGTAGCATTATTATGATTCCGCTTTGGTTTCTTGTAGATAGAAGTATCTTTCCTTGCTTTTCGGATTGTGTTTCTAGTGTTACTCCGTAGTGTTCTTCCAGTGCTTCTTTGCAGTAGTCATCTCATTGTATGGGGGTTTGGTCCCACTAGGTTTTCCTTCTCTACCTCATTATTGCATTTGTACTTAGGTACCTGATCAGGCCTTGTTGTCGAGACCAATTCATGCTTTCTTGCATTCATCTTAGTTTTAGGTGCACATTTTTAGTTTCCTAAGCTGTAACTTATAAAAGGTGTAATTAATTATTTAATTACACTTGCATAAATTTACTTAGGTAATATTTTAATTCCTAGGTTATAATTGTCATCCTTATCTTGTTGAGCTATCTTTTTGCTCAAGATAAGATTATGGTTATGCATACATTGCTTTTATAAAGAAAAATCATCTCTACAATTATAAATTCCCTAATAATAATATTTTGCACATCTTTGCAATAGCTTCATGCTTTCTAATTTTTCTCTTCTCAGGAAGCTTTTTGGTTTGCATGTCTGATCTTGGTTTCTAACAAAACCATAGTGAGGATTAGCTCACAATATAAAGAATATCAAAATCAATTACAAAGGCTCACTTCTAGAGTAGGCTCACTACAAAAACAAGACTCATTGTTTGAATCAGGACTCACTGTCCAACAAGGGTTAACCACCCAGAAGGCTCACTTCCACACAAATATAAAGAAGATAGAAGAGATATGTTACAGAGAGAAGACAATCTCAATGCAACAGATATTTCCACCATGATTCACTCAACCACTTGTAGACATGCGTGAATGATAGAATACACCTTCAGCTCACTACATCTGAAAACTCAATAATTATATTTCACATTGGTCTATCACACTCACATCACATACACACTGTTTCACATCTATTTCACATCTATCTTGATCTATTTCTTTGCATACCTTTCACTAATATTTCATCATGTATTTATACTATCTTCAACTTTGAAACATATCCAAAGTTAGCCATACATCATTTAAATTCAAATTAGGTCAGTACCAAAATATTCTAGGGTGGAATTAGAATGAGGGAAACCTAGACACGCACTTGATGAGGACCCAAATAATTCCCAACATGCTTCATGAACTTTGAAGTTAGTGTTTAACATAAGGTTGGAAAAACTAGTGTAAAACACATAGAACAATTAAGCACACACAATCCTTAACATGATCCAATCTTCCCAGACAACAAAATTATCTTCAATATGATCATAACAACTTAACTCTAGAACTGCAAGTCGTAAGACTCAACTAAGAAGAAATCTAGAGAAACTACATTTCTCTCAAACCTCGGCCAGATACCCTAACAAACATAGTTCACAATTGGTGAACATAACTTGCACTATACAATGATCTAGAAACCCAAAATTTGGACATAGAAGCTTCCAATAACCATGATCAACATATCTAAACCACACAAACATAGGAGAAAATCCTAGAGAAAAACCTGGAGAAAACCCTGAACACCTGCAACCTTTCTTCATTAGAATTTTCTCAATATCCTCGACATATACAACCAATAACCTACATCCATGACATCAATTACAATAGCAACCAGTTGATAACCAGTTGACTAGTTGACATCAATGAAAACACATTCATTCTTGCAACAAATTACATTAGGTGAAATTTTACGCCATAACATTTTTCTCCCACTTTAGCAAGCATATTTTTCTAAGCATGTATGAGCTAAAGTAGAAAGAGATTGAAGAGAATATACCAAAAATGTAGAGGAAGTAGTCCTTCAATTCGATATACCTGACATAGAATGAGTGTCACTAGGATGTGAAGAGGAAATGGGTCTTCGGTCCTAAAAAGCTTGTTGTGATCTCACCAAAATCATGTCAACTATAGAAAAACATGTTAGGTAAAAAAGCAAGAATTGTTAGACACCATAAAATATTTACATAATAAGACACTTCAATTGGAAAAAGACACTACTGATAGGTATGGCTAGCTTGGTTAGAGATCATACAAAAAGCATGTAAGCCTATGGCTACTCCAAACTGCATTACAAGACAATCACAAAAGAGACAAGTTTAGTCAGGTTGACCCCATGCTAGACACCAAGATATGAGACATCTAGACATCAAGACACAATATATCAAATATCAAAAATAAGACACCAAAGAATTATTTTCAAAAAGACTTTCACAAAGGGGTTCTTTCATGGTGAAACCCTTTTCATAAGACATCAAGATACCAAGGGATCCTTTTGAATGAACGCTCCTTTTGAAAGACTGCAAGTGATTTTTTCATCAAGGAATCCTTTTGAAAGATCTTTCATCGAGGAATCCTTTGGAAAGAAAGCTCCTTTTTGAAAGGAAATTTTCAAATTCTTTCACCAAGGGGGAAAGAATGCTCCTTTTTGAAAGGAAGTTTTCAAATTCTTTCATCAAGGGGGAAAGAATGCTCCTTTTTGAAAGGAATTTTTAGATTCTTTCATGGAGGGATCTTTTTGAAAGAAAATTTCACCAAGGAATCATTTTGAAAGAATACTCCTTGTTGACAATTAAGCAAAGATGAGAGCCCCCTTAGAATGATGTTTGCAATGTAGATGATCACATGTCATTTTAAGGAGGAGAAAGATGAGATATGTTGTGGCATGAGATACATGGCAAGATGTATTCATGGTATGTTTTCACATACTCGGGGGACAACATATTTAAAACTAGAACATCAAAAAATAGATAGGTAGAGATGAAGAAATCAAGAGATGAGGGAATTTGATAATTCAGTGTCAAAAGTGCTCATAGATATAGATAGATAGATATAATATAATATACGTATGAACTCTTATCAAACCCAAAGTATATCAAAACATGAAGAAGAGCACATGAAGAAATAGGAAGAATAAAAATTGGGTCAACATGGAAGAGGGTCTAAATTCCCCCAATGCTTTGCATCATCCTTGATGTGGAAAAGAAAAGTTTACAGCACATAAAAGAATGATGAGACAAATAGAAGAAGTTTACGAAAAAATTATCGCACTTGCATCCAAGCACCTACAAGGGTAGCAAGAGTCCTCTAGGAAAGAGCACAAAACACATACAAACAAGTACAGGGGAGCACTAACAATCACACAAATCTAATCTACAAATGTAGAAGAGATACCACTCTAATATGAATCGACCAGCAGGTCATCCTGCTCCCAATCTAAATCATTATAAGGGGAGGGAGGAGGATCCTAAAGGGGAGGGATAGCAAGGGAAATACCCTTTGACTCTCCTACAACAATAGATATGGAAGAAGACCCCATGAGGTCTTTGTCCCCAAGTTCCTGTGAGGCGAAGGCTGTCAATTTTGTAAAAATTGAAGACAGAGTCAAGATATCCTCCACCGAGTTGAACATACATATCTTAATAATTCCATGTGTCAACCTAGCAAGAGAAATATGAGGCACCCGAGAGTCACTACCAACCTTAGGAAGAGGGGCAGTTACAAACTCTATGGAAGCAAGGGCTACCTCCATCACAAGGGTGGCACAAGCCAAAACACAACTAGACTACAGATAATATGAAACTTTCTTATGACCATCTCTCAATGTGTAGTCATCCTCCAACTTACACTTCAACGAAGGATGTTGAATCCCCACAGAGGAAGAAGTAATATAAGTGGAACAAGAGGGAGCCACAAAAGACACCACCTTTGTATTAGGCATGTCAATGGGCTATGAAAAAGGAATATCTAGGAGAGAAGTAAGAAGGAGAGGCTCCACTAAAGGAGCTATGAACACTTGCACCCTTTTGGGGTGAGGTTCATCGAGGTCTGCTAATGAAGCCAAAAGAATCATAGAGGTGATGGGAACTAAAGCAGAAGAAACCATAGAAGAAGCAAGAGAAAACATAGAAACAACAAACTCCTCAGCACTCTATTGCAAGGTTGTGTGCTCCTCGGCAAGATCCTTTCATTGACACTTATGCTCACATGCAAGCCGATTATGTTGGCTATGGACACTCAAAGGAGTGGCTTGAGAAAATGCCAAGGACTCCTACTCTACCATAGGAGGGACATCCACAACTATTACCAATGGAAGAGGATACTCCTTAGGAGGAACAGGAGGAGAAATAGACTCAAAAGTAGAAACCAGAAAGAGGTGTCTTGGTATTGGGCCTCTTCCCATGCCCCGCCCTAGAGGGAGGTGGGAGGATAGGTGGAGGCCATAGAGGTCAAAATGTAGGAGGAACCCCGTGAAAAAACTCCCCCCTCCCATATAGGGCAATACGAGGAACTGTGGGAAGAACAAGAAGCTAGAAAACTCGAGGCTTCAAATTTTGCAGCATAGGTGTCTTTCCCTTTCCTACAGTAGGTGCAGGAGTGAGAATGGAGGACAACACCAAGGTTGAGAAGTAGAAGTAGGGGGAATAGAAGATAAAATATAGGAACTAGAAGAAGAAGTCTTGAGGGCAAGAGAAAGTGTGTCCTTCCCCTTTGGAGGGGTGAAGGACGAAGCATGTTGTTGCACACACAAACAAGCATTCAAAGACACAACATAAGGCAATGGAGGAAAATCACCCTTCAGTGTCAAGTCCCCAATCTTATCCCTGCAATAAGCCCAATACAAGAGATCTCCCTTGGGAGGGAGGGGTACAACTAGGCTGGGCCAAAATTGGTCATGAGAGACACCCCCACATACTACCAATGACCTATATCCAGTGTATTGGATAATGTTCACAACACCCTCATGGGGATACTAAAGACATTTTTGGATAACATAAGCAATTGCATTCATAGAGGCTATCCAAAAAATGCCCAGCCTTTCTTTGAATAAGCTTGATTTTAGAATCATGAAAAATGCAACATCCACAGACTTAGGACCAACTAAAACTAACAAAGAAATAGGCCTCATAGGGGCAATAGAAAACCCATCATGAGAACAAAGAGTGGCCTACAACTCATCATACATCTCCTTGTACAAATTGTTAATGAATAAGGCATGCTTCGTGATCACGATCGCTTGGCTTGATGGATCAACCATAACACTAGTCATGATGTTACCATTAATTTGGGCGGAAAAAAAAAACAAATAGGGCTCCTTGTTTAAGGTTAGATCATGTGAGGTAAAGGCTATATTAGGAATAGCACTCACATTATCTACATGAGGCACATGAGTGAACAAGACCATGTTCACATACTCAAACGGGACTAGATTAGAAGATGTGGAAGACTACATAACCAAGTTAGTTGAATGGGAAGGTAAAGGATCTGTGTAAATCTATAGTTGGTTGTTAGGCTTAGCTACAAATTTGTTAGAATTTTCTTTCCTTCCATCAAGACGAATAGTCCCATCATTGATGTGATCTTGAATCTCATGACACAAGTGAACGCACCACTCGGTATCATGTATGTGTACTCAATGGAACTAATAAAATTGTTGTGTGTCATACCATTGCAGATACATCTTGAAGAGAGGTCAGATTTCTAATAATGTTATAATTTTATCCTTTAATAGCTTTTGAAGAATATTGGTATAGGATTCAAAAAAAAAAAAATTAAGTTATATTGTGTCCTATACTTTTTCCTTTAGGAATAGAGACAATGTTTGTGATGGCCTTGTTCTTCCTTGAATCACCAGAAATTGACACTACCGATTAGTTATCTAGATGAGAGTGCAAGGACGAATCCTTGAAATGAGAAACTATCTATTCATACTCATGCAATGATACACAAATGCGCGAAGGAAGGGTATTTCATTAAGAAAAACTTTTCTCGCAGTGGCCACTACAAATTCCCAATGAAAACCTTTTAGACATTAGAATCAGACACTTGGGGTAAGAAATCTAAGAAAACGGATCTTGATAAACAGAAATGAAATCAATAACCTTTTCATGCTCTCCCTGCTTACATTAGACAAGATCAATGAATGTCATATTTGGCCCAATATTAGCCTAGAATTGTTTAAGGAACTGATTCACTAGCTAATAAAATGAGAAAATAGAGTTATTCGGAAAAGAATAATACCAATCTAGGGTGGCATCTTTAAGAGAATGTGGAAAAAGCTTCACCATCAAAGCATTGTGGTGGAATAATTTATTTCACATGACATTGAAAGTTGACACATACGTCTAAGGGTCTTCAAGACCACTATACTTCTCAAACTTAGGAATCTCCATCCCTTAAGGGATAGGAGAGTTTAAGATGGTGATAGATGAGGGACTATGGTGAGAGAAAGGTTGGAACATAGGTTGAGATGAAGAGAAATGGTTAGGTTCGCTATCTAGTTTTGCATTCATCCTATGTTTTGCAATAGAGCATTTAAGACAGGATCAATAGATGAAACTAGACCAGAGAAACTACCACCAGAGCCACCAACCCCCATACCTACATAGCCTTCGACACCAGGATTAGTAGGGACAATATTATTACCACCAAAAGTAGAAACATTAGGGGTAGAAAAACTGAATTCTAGAGGCACCTTGTTTACTTTGATAGTGTGGGTCTACTCAGGAACAGAGGTAGTCTTGATAAAAGAACCTGTCTCAGCCATATACACTAACACTTCGAGTTGTTTCACAATGGTCTCAAAGCCAACATCTTTGGTAATACCCAAGTTAGATTTATAGGCTAGGAAATGAGTATCCATAATGTCTTTGATACCGCGAAGAAGTTCTATACCTCTCTGATCCTTTTCCAACATGGTTCTCAATCTATTGACAATGGTAGCCACTTGGGCAAGACTACTATATTTTACCAAATATCACTCAAACTCTTCAAGCCTCTTTTCTAGGGAAAGGAGATGCTCCACAAGAACCTCAAGAGCAGCATCTTCCTCCACAAAAGAAGTGGAAGGAGAAGCATGGGTAGGAACATGAGTGGCAGCCCCCCTAAGGGGCTAAAAAATTTAGTAGACAACCCTAAAAACAATTCTTCAAAAGAGGGACCAGTTTGACTAGAACTAACCTTCCTAGATTATATTCTTGTATTTCAAAGACTTCTTCTGACAATGAATCTATAGGTTGTAGATTGGGTTGTAAATCTCATAAAAGCTTCACAACACACTAATCTATAACACATGCAAGACCTAAGGGAAAAAAAATCGACACAAAGAAATGAAAAGGAGAAATTTCACATTGAGTTCACCAAAATGTAGAGGGGATTTTCTACTCCTATGTCTCTAGGACAAAGAAAAGTCAATAGAAAAAAAATCCTTCAACTACCTCAATATTAACTGAAAGGAAATAAGTTGAAAAGGAGGGGCAAGCTAAGCTCTACTTTTTCTATTTTCATTGTAGGTTTTTGAGAAATGGGTGAACAAACCAAAAAGATATCAAACTATAAGTTGATTGGCTCTCAACTAGAGTACACTAGCACATGAGTAGGATGACATCATGGAATGCTATCATCTCAAACGCATGTTGGTGTCTTGTACAGACAAAGAATAGAGCTCACAGACTAAAACTCATAGGGTGTGTTAACAACTCAAGAGTTTTAATCTAATAGTTTAATAGTGAAAGAAGAAATGAAAGAAATGAAAGAAAACAACAAGAAGAATACTTTAACTTGAAATATAAACTACCTAATAACAAAATGAAAAGAGAGAAAAAGAAGAAACTGAAATTATAGAAGGTCCAACTTCCTGCAAGCTCCTCATGAACCAAGTGTACTTACACACACAGCAACAAAAAAGTGTTACGGTTGCATTTTGGAGTTTTCCTTATTCAAACCCATGTTTTGGTGTTTCCACCTTCACAAAAAGCCAATAGACCACATTATAGAGAAAATGATAAAGAAATGGAAATAGGAACATCTTATAGAATGCAAAGAAAAACTAGATGCCATTCTATAAACAAGATAATGCAAGTAAATAAATATGTTACCCTCCTTTCTACATGCTTGGAGAAGTTGAGAGAGGAAGGAAGAAAGCAAGATGATCACGCCAATAGTATGAAGCTTGGAAACCTATAATAAACAATGGTATAGAATCAGAAAAAATGGTGTATAGCATAGAATAAGAAGAACAAGAGTGAAGGTTGAGTGAATAGGAGTGGTAGATGGTGAAAGAATTGAGAGAGAGAGAGAGAGAGAATGAAGCTCAAAATCATTTTTTAGGAGGTAAGAGTATTTTTTTGGGCAGTCAAGGTTCGCAAGGGGCGTTACAATTCACAAGGTGATAGAGAATGTAATACCTCCAACATCTATTGACTCGAGAATCCTGTCAAGACACAAACACAATGATCAAACGTACGCGCAACACGCAGGAGTCCCCAACAAAAATTCCCCCACTAATGGAAAATGACAACACGTGTAAAAGGCAAGGAAAGGTGGTGAATTTTTTGCATTGTTAGCTTTATAAGGCTAAAGTGAGGTAATATTATAGGAAAAATTGCACTAGGTGCAATTTTATGCCATAACAAATAGAAAAAATATATATTTTTATAATTTGATGAAGTGATAATTTCCACAAGTGGTGAATTCATCCCAACCATAGTAAACACAAAATCACATACAAGAAAAGGAGTGAAATCATCTCTATTGTAAACACAAAATCACATAGGAAAACATATTTTTGCACCTTGAGATATTGGAGGATGATAATGCAATATATTAAAATTTGTGTAAGGGTTAAATATCATGTTTTACTCATTATATGTCCAAGTTACAATTTTTTAAGAATATGGAATAGGTTTTAGAGGTTTCAAACAATATTATATCATTTTAAAGTGTAGTTGTCATGTTGTTGATCTTGTTTTGTCATTGTGTCACTACGATGTGTAATTAACTAGGTTATAGTGGATTAAGGAGTAATTTTTTACTCTTGCTGAAAAATCCTTCGTAGGCTTTCTCTAAGGTAACTTGTGTTGTCCGAATAATTGCCATGATATCTCCTACATATTTCTTTTTGTAAATGTTTCCTTATGTTTTAATACTATAACTAAGTTGGATTATTTTTATAGAATGTTTGCATAATGATAGCCATGTTTGAGGTGTCTAAGATGGACTACTAGATAGAAACTAGTTGTTGATGAGATGTTAAGTAAAATCCCTTATAATTTATAAATCAAACTCCACTCCTCCCATTTCAACTACTAATCTCTTTGTTGTTAGTACTCCCTCTCTAGCTATTTTTGGTCCACCTTCCTACTCTATTGTTAATCATGGTCTTGGCTACCATGTGACCTACCATTTTCATCACTCGTTCATGCCATTATCATTATACACACTCTTCTCTTATACCATCTTGTCCTCATTTGTATCCTCCTATATATGGAATACTAACATCCATATCTCCCCCTTTTGTGGTGCACACCAACTGTGATTCTATAGTAGGCATGTTAATGGAATTATCTACACCACTTCAAATTATTGCATGGCCCTCTAATAGTAGAACTTATCCACTAATATCGTATGCCGCCTTATATATCATCATGTCCCCGTACAACACATCTATGTTGCATCATCTAGCTACCCTAGCATTTACTTATATGGTCTCCATGTGATCATAATAGCATCTATTTTATCTCTCACATCTATAATCCTCCAATGCACCCCTCCTCCAGTGGCCCCTATGTTTTGTCTCCTACCCATAAGCTTGGGATATACCCTTTGAAATCACAACTAGAAAGTTAATAGGTCTTTTCGGTGCTATGTGCTCAAATTCCCATGTCTATATCAAGCTCCCTAACATGATACATGAATCCTTTCAACATAAAAAATGGTACATGTTATGATACAACTGAACCAACATGCAATGGCCCTAGGAATATATCACCTCTTCTTCCATCCTCTCAATGCAGTATAATCATACTCGATCGATCATTTCCCCCTTCCCATCTACTACCAGAAACATAATCACCACGTTTCTCATTCATGGTGCATCTCATACCATAATATTTATTAATGAAACACCCTCCTCATTATCTCTTGCTCTACCCATAGATTATGCATAGGTGTGGTGTAGCTCACACTTGACACCTCTTGTAGGAAATTTTCCTACTTACCTTGTACTGGAAACCACAAAATCTCACTTTCACCCTCTAGAGTGATTGTAATATCTTATGAGGATAACACAAAGATGCCAACATATAGCTCTCATCTCTCCACTAGTGGCATGAACATACAAATATTATACCCTTCTCAAGAATCCCTAACATATGCTACAACCTTACTCATTTAAGACTCATCATCATCCTCCACTCCCAATCCTTATAATGTTTGCAATACCACATTATGCAACCTCTCTCTAGTACCCATCAAATCATGTACATCACTGAAAAAGCACACACAAATTTTGGATAGTTCTTCATGGTTAATGTCATCAAAAAAGAAAAATTAATCACATCATTCAACACATTCCCCCCAACATATCATTGTTTGTGTTGGTAGTTGTCATTGATGTCAACACTTGGTGAATTTGTTTTGGTTGTAATTGTTTTAAGTACTTGAGAAGTAGGGGAGATTATTGGTTATCTTTGATGATAACACTTTGTGAGATTGTTGACATGGCTATCAATCATGTGGAAGGTTTTTTCATTAGTTGTCATTATTGACAACATTCAGGTTGGCCTATCATGGTGTGTTGTTGAAGTTCATGATTGGATGTGATGCCATGTTTGATGATAATGAAAGATTTATTGAGTATTGTTGCTATCAACAAAATTGGTTTCATAAGGTTATATTAAGATTAGGATTAGAAGTGTTGATGATGGAGAGATGTTGATGATGGTCTACAGTATGTTTTGTGCTCTCTCCTATTGTTCCAGATGAAGCATATGTTCTTGAAAGAAAGCTCTAGCATCCACAAGTTGTTTGAGTGTTTCTGGTTCAAGAAGTTGTGTTGAAGACTATTTGGGAGAATGCATCGCATTCCTCTGTTGTTGAAGATTTGATCTTGCTATTTGGAACTTAGTGTTTGTGTTTTGTGGATGTTGCACTCCTATCTTTTTAGGTCGCCTATATTATTGAGGAGGCTTTTGTGAATTGCGGAAGGTTGGAAGTGTTGGTTGTTTGGACTAGTCTAGAAAATGCTCTGTATTTCTCTGCATTGATGTTTATGCTCCTACCACTTGGTGAATGTGTTCTCAATGTATGTGTGATGTCTCAGTTCCAATTACATGTTTTGAAGTCATCTGCAAGTTGATCTATTAATGTTATATATTTTTTTTATGTATTTTGTGCTTCCTAGATGATGTATTTTGTTTATGTTTGATTTGTGGAGGTTGTTGGTGGCATGAAAATATGAAAAAAGTGTCTAGAAGTGGTGTTGGATGTTCATGGAACATCCCCATGTGATTCACACATTAATGTTTGATATCTTTGGTGTTGAGTGTTGTGTTGAGCTGGATTTTTGGGTAATTTGTGGATATTTCGCTGAAGAGGCTTGTTCTCTTGCTTGCACTATGTGCTTGGAGGTTTTTGAAGATGTATTATGATGGATTTGGGTCCTGACTTATTTTGTTGGGGACCACTTTGAGATAATTCAATTAGAAGTATGTTTTTTGGGCTGACTGGTTATATGCTTTGCATGTTTCTATGTTGTTGACTTGGTTGATGTGCGCCAATGTGTGAATTGTTTGGGATCACATTGGAAGATGTAATAAGATTTTTTTTGTCCTCTCTATTTTTTGGATAGGACCACATTATATTTTTTTGGTTGACTTGATTGAATTTATTATTTATCTTCCTCTTGGCCGACCTAATTGAAGTTTTGAAGTGTTGTGGTGGATATAAATGCAAAAACATTTCAAATGCAAAGGTGATTGAGGGGTGAATAAGTGTGAAAAAGTGTGAGTGTGGAATGTATTGAATATCCAATAGAAATAGTGCTAAAGTGTGAAGAAGGAAGATCGGATGTGTCTTAATGCCTTAGTTAGTAGAGTGAATTGTTGACAAATATTGTAATTTTCTATAAACTTTTGTATCCTTCTCTAAGATTGTGAATCTCATCAGGGCCTTGTATCTTTCCCCTAGAGTTGTGTGTGCTTCAATTCTCCAAGTCACTTGTATCTTTCTCTAAGGTAGTGTGCCTTAGTTTGCATGTCCTTTGCTGCAGTGAGCCTTTATATTGTGAGTTAACTCTCACCATGGTTTTTCACTCATTGGGTTTTCCATGTAAATCTGGTGTCATCTTGTGGATGTGTGTTTTTGTTATTTTTGCTACTAATCTGATTAAGGATAGAATTGGTATATCTTTTCATTGATGAAGATTGTTGAAAGTGCTAAAGTTTTAAACTACAATATCTTTCTCTATTGCTAATGTGTTTAAGGGTTTATATTTTGTTAAGAAGTATTGTGCTAAAAAGTTGAAGTTCTAGAGCGGTTTAAATTTTTGCAAATACTGATTCACCCCTCAGCCTCTCAATATCCGATGTCTTTAATTTTTTCCCCCTCTATGTGTGGGTCACAGCCTAGGGCATGACCACAAGTTATTCTTGTGCACTAGTATTCACTAGCACACCTCACTGGGTGTGACTGCAACTTGTAGGTCAAGTGTGGCCATGATGTTCAATTTGCATGCATGCCCTCTATGTATAAAACCTCTCAAAAATATTATTTTTTTCCTAAAATTAATTTATTCAAATCAAGAATTTAAAACAAATTTTATTTCTCTTACCTCCAACAACACATTATTTATGGCTCATTGGGATTGAATTTGATCTCCCTACATTCCCACATAATCATGTCATTATGGCATTCTTTCTCCTTCTCAAGCTATACTCTCAAAGGTGGAAAGTAAAAACAAAATAACTTTTACTTTCTACCCCTCCCACTCACCTTTCAATTTCATTTAAATTTAAAAATTTAAAATGACATCTTTCACAATTTAAATTTTAGATAAAATGTCCCTTTGTCTTTAATTTATTTTTCTTCTATCCTACTCTTCCTCTATGCATTGGCAACTTCTCTTTACCTAATCTATCTCTTTTGCTCCTCTTTATCTTAAATTACCATCAAAAGTTTGATTATTCACATATCTTGTTATTTCATTATCAATTTCTTGATCTTCCTTTGTGCTCCTCTTTTCCAATTGCCTCCTACCTTCTTTGTAGGTGCAATCGATTGGGAGCAATTTCATGAGGGTGGATATACACTACTCACAATGCATCTACTCAATCCATGCTCCCCTACACTTTTGCTCACTATTTCTTTACCTACTTTTATTTTCCTACTCTCTTCATCACTATATATTTTCCTATTCTTGGTCAACCATTTCACATATAATTTCTCTTTTCCCTTACTACAGCAACAACCTTACACTTTTGGGCGTCAATCCCTCCTCTTTGCTTAATAATCTTACCATTCTATATCATACATTACACCTTGGAAAAACCTACATTCTCTCTCCTCTTATCCTATTATACTTCCTCAAATTGATTGCCTCTCTATAGCCAATCAATTTAAGGGGGTTGCATACATTATTCTTTACTTCCTTGATCACAATGGCCATGTCTATAACATTTTGCAAGTGAATCCATTACAACCATGGCACTTTTATCTAGGTGGTTCCTTCATAGCCAATTCTATGTCTAGGGGGCTACTTCATGTTGACCATATTGTATTGCTAAGAGGGGTGGGTGAATCATTTATTAAAACTTAACCATTCCTAATCACATATTAAACATCTCATCACACAACCTGAAAGAAGAGAAAAAATGAAAACCTATACTACACAAGAACACCAAGATTTTCATGTGAAAAACCCAATGAGAGAAACACCACGGTGAGAGTTAACTCATAATATATGAAGCTCACTACTTACAAAATTTACACATTTGTTTAAGGCTCACTACCTAAGGACTTGCAGACTAAGGTGTACACCCTTAGGGAAAGATACAAGGACCTAATGAGACTCACTATCTTAGAGCATGATACATGAAAATTATAATTAAAAATATGAATATGAACTGCTATAAAGAAGCATCCAACATATGTTGATGTTGCAATCCCTTTTTGGTATAATTAATCCTTCACACTAATTTTGCACACTTCATCTTCAACATACTACATAGTCTCAATTCATTATCCATCAATACCACCACAAATGATTGTGATCTTCTATAAATACCTTCCACAACAACACAAAACTCCAATTAGCTTGGCTCCAAGATGACCTTTTAGATGAAACATATGTTATCACATAGGTCGGCTCCAAACATATACAATATCAAAGGAAAAATAGTTGTGGATCAACACACGACATATTAGGGCCCAAATGTATCACAACATATCCTCCAAAAGAAAAATGACTAATCATGATCAACAGTAGATGAAGGAACCAAGCCTATCAGCCCAAGCAATGACAACACTACGAAAACTGTTAGTGTTCAACTTTACACCAATGGCAAGAGACCAAAAGCACCACACGGACCAAGATGAAAGCATTGTAGTTCATGCACAATATTTCTTCAACCTTTTCCTGAAGTGTTTGATCATCATATGTTGGCACACCTGAAGAAACTCATTGAATATACCAGAACAAAGCATTATGGACAAACTGTAGCAAACTGTCATTTGAAAACTAATCTTGCAGACCACCAAAAAAATAGATACTGCAAAGTAGTATGCAATAAACATTACTAATCATGTCTTCCAAACCACAAGGAAATCACTTCACTTTCATAGGAATGTGAAGCATTCCAACACACCTTCATCAACACTTAAGTATGCTAAAGCACATACCGAAACTCTGTCACTTGTAACTTTTGTTGTGGAAGGTGTAAAGACTTGAATGCTTGGATTTAACACCTTCACATCTCAACCATCTTATCTTCTAAACCACAAGACAAAAGCTTCCACTGTAGAGTGATGCAGACCAAAATACCATGACTTTGTCTTAGAGTGTACACTGTGAATGCCTCAATATATCTCCATGTGTGAACATATCTCCATGTGTGGTGCACCAAAAAAGAATAATATTAATGTACAAATGCATGAAACATATTAAAATAGGTGTACCAACATTTGCATCACACATAGACAACAAACAAATCATCATTCATTCATATAACTGCATTGTTGACAATATCAATAGATGTCTCTACACTTGCACTATCTCTGGAGCATATACAAAATTTAGCATACACATTTGGCATCAATGACAACACATCTTGAGTTGACATCAATGACAACGCATATTGCCAACACTCCATAGCTAATTGCATGCCAAGGTGGCTCATTCACAATCAATTTTACATCTAGGTGACTCCTTCACAACCATCCTTATCTCACACCATTTCCATCCAAATGATTCTCCAAGGATCCCTCATTCTTTTTCTTACTAGATTTAGCAAAAAGTAGATAATAAATTGTTGTGTGATTATTTTTTCTACATATTTCTTCTTTAAAAAAATTCTAGTTGTGTGTGCATTCCATGTTGTATGTTTGGAGGGGATACTTGGGCAAAAGGCAAAGAGAAAATAGGAAGCATATACTTGAGCAAAAGGCTAAGAGAAGACAACAACATGACTCTTTATTTTCGTATGATTATATCAAATATTTTAAATGTGTTATTTATTTACTTTAGAATGCTTGATTCACCTAGTTTGCAAGACAATTGAAGTGGGAGAAAATCTAGAGGTGAAAATGCATACACACTTTTTCCTCTTACATTTATTTTTCCTAGAAATCCTCATGAGTAGTATTTGTTATAAGCTATCTATGAAGCAAATGCTCAAAATGTTATCATAAATGTTGGCCAAAATAGATACCACAAACTAAAAGTAGCTCTCATGGCACATATTTGATGTAAGCCTTAAAACCCTCATAAGTGCCAAACCACTAGCCAAGTCCAATCTTCTGATAAAGACCTATTCCAAACACTTTATACAACTTTGTGCCTATTTGAAAATCAGCACCCTTGTGTTAGTGCCCTTTGAAAACTTGAATCTCTCTCCCACTCAAACTCTAATTCTTGTCATACTAAGTTTCAATAACAATCATCTTGCTAATTAATCTTTTAAAAGCACTCATTGGCCCTCCTCTTAGCTCTCTTGACACACTCTTGATACTCTTAGCACTCTTCTTGTCTTCTTGCATACCTTACTCCATAAATAAAATTTAGCATCTCATCCTAGCCAAGAATCTTCATTATTATCCCCATATACCTCCTCCCATTGACACACCTTTGAGCTTCTATCATCCTTACTCCCCCATAACACTTGCACTACACACTCTCACCTAGCAAACTCTATGTTGCCCATATCTATTAGCACACACCATGTTTACACCTAAACCTTAGGTTGACAGATGCCAGCTAGGGGCCTAATGAAGGTAAGCTTCATGTTGGCCCCGCAATTGTTGTTGTGCCAAAAGGACAACCTATTAATGCCTGATACAACTGCTAGAGTTAATGGATCCACAAGAGGCAGTTAAACCATATCACAAATCCTGAGGGGAGTGCTGACCATCTGCCAACAATCTCCCCCTCAACGTTACCTAAGGGGATTTGAACCCATAACCTTTGGCTTTGATACCAATTGTTGGCCCCACAGTTGTCGTTGCACCAAAAGGTCGACCTATTAATGCCAAGTTAATGGATCCACGGGAGGCAGCTAAACCATGTCGCGAATCCTGAGGGGATCACTAACCATCTGCCAACACTTCCAACCCTAGCATCCATTTTCTTCTTTTGCCTAGTTTTGGGAAAAATTATTCTTTAGTTCTAAGAATGCATTTTAGGAATTTACAAGCACCACTAGAAGGGAATTTTTTGGCAAACAATCATTCAAGTTGTAGAGGCACATGAGCAAAGGACACAATCATGTCTTGGAGGTCATGAGTGCCCCCAAAGATCACTATTGTGCACCTTAGTCATGAGCGTGTCTATTAGGTCATCTTCATTTGACACAACTTCTAAGATCTCTACACACCTCTAATATACTTCTCAATTGCTCTTCCATTCATCTACCACCTTTTGATTTGCATCAAATAATGAAAACCAAATATGCTTTCTACACCTATCCTCTTTCTCTACAATTTCTAGTTCATTTATTTATAGTGTCAATTTGATTCCCAACTTTAGTATTTTTCCTTTACTTGAAAATGAATCTACATTAGCTAATTGAAATGAACATAGTGTGAAAGTTAACATACACAATCTAAATATATTTAGGATAGTGGTTAACTCTAATTTTCCAAAGTACCCAATTTGATAATACTCTATAGGGGAATTCCAATAAGTTTCATTACCCAAAATGAGCCTGTAATATGTTATAATCTTTTTAAGTCATGGCATTCAATGTATTCTTGTATATCCTTAAAGGTAGATCATGGTTTCTTTGTTTGTTACATACTTATTTGAAATAAACCCAATAGTAGTTGTAAGATATAATTCTAAGACAACCCTCCTTACCCTCAAAATCGGTAAGATCTAGCTTAATATTTCTTGTCTACGATGGTCCCAACTCTAGTATTAAGAACTTGTTCAAGATGCAATAAAGTTCTACTTCATTTGCGAAAGCACAATTTTTTTAGACCTAAATTAATGATTCCTTACAACAAGGACTATCATAGGGATGTCAATCTTGACCCTTTTGTTGTATATATAGGTACAATTGAAGCGCAACAATAGTTACCTTGTATTTTCCCATTACATGCACATGTGCCCCTAGACCACTTGTGGTGAGTTGCCATGTGGAGTGGGAGGTTTGTTGCACCATTACCCTAATCTATATTCGCTTTTAGGTAACAATCCATGGTCAAGGATAATGCAATTCAAGTTGGACACCATAGGTGGACTTAAGCAAAGAAGAAACTCTTGCAAAAGTACTTCAAGGAAAAATCAAGGACTTGTTTTTCGAAAAGAGGTCTATTATCATTTAAAAACCTAATAAACAAGGGAAAGAAAGTTAAGAAGTGTAGCCCCTTCTAAACCACTAAGTAGAGGCCTAATGTCTTTTGCATTTCTAATAATGTAGCTTCAGATTTCTTACTGCTAAAGAGTGGTGACAATGGGGACAACATGAATGTATCACTAGATAAAAGCATCTTTCTAAAATCTAGGGCAATTTAGAGATCTTATATGAAAATATTATCAAAATGTTGATCCCACTAATGATGTTTTCAAGGACATCAAGCTGAAATTCAAACAATCAAAACTATATTCCATTGAAGTGAGCATTTCACTAGAACATATAGAACTTGTCGAACTATAACATAACTTTATACTGTGTTTTCATCTACATGTAATCTACGAATGTTTTTATGAATCTTGGACTGAGATGGTTCTTGAAATCTTTAACTTTCAAAAAAATTATTTGATTCTCCACTTTGCTATGTGCCCAAGGATTTTTATTTTGTCCTTTGCTAACCTAGTTGACAAGTTTATTTTATTGAACTTCCAAAATTAACAATTGAAAATACTCTTTCTCAGTTACTATGTATATCTTGAATTTTTCTTTTGTATTCCATATGCACAAAACAATATTGAATGATCTCAATACGCTATTATCACAGAAGTCCTGAATTAGTTTTCACAAATTGGTGGATAATAAGTCTACATCAAAAAAGCCTTTTTCTTCTAGAGATCGAATTAGGAAATCCCACATTACTCATAATTATGAGATAAGGTGTATTATAAAGCATTAAAAGCATCAAAATTGTAAATTTTAATGAACAGATTAATGCACAGAAACTTAATTCAAAATCAGACACAATAACACACCAGATACCCTGGGAAAACCCTCCTCTTGAGGGAGAAAAAACCCAGCAACAAAGATCTCTCTTATATATATAAATAGAGGCAACAATTCTCTTTACAATGAGGCCAATAACAAGGCCAACCTTCAGCACCTACACAAGATGCAGTAGCAGATAATAATCTGCACCTCTCAATATCCAACTCTGCCCTTGAAGAATTCGCAACCTGCTCTTTGAAGAATTCGCACTTGCATAAATAATTATTCGAACTTGCTTGATGATGAATGGAGCGAACTTAATGAATATATATACATGAGGGGAGAGAGAGACGCATCCTTTCATTTAATTCCAAGGTCGGCCTCCAATAAGAATCGCGTCCAATGGAAGAGGGTCGGCCTCCAATAAGAACTCGTGTCTTTTCTTTAAAACAAAACGGTGCCTCTTCATAACATATAATTTGCACCTTATAAATATTCATGCCTCTTCAAAATATCTCATATAAATTAAATAGCATTTAAGCTATCATTTAATTTATTCATGACAAGAATATCGTTGGAAGTAATTTCGACGCTGTATGTTGACATTAACACTCCCTCTCAGCTAGAGAGAATACTTCCAGCTGCTCAAGACAAATCACCTCATCGTGATGTCTACCATTATGGCTACAACCATAAGTGAACAAGAAGAATATCACCTCAACGTGATATTAGATATCGCCTCAACACGATATCAATCATGATGGCTACAACCATACTATGGTGTGTACAAGTGTTCATCACTTGCGTGATGTTGTCACCTCAACGTGACTTTCACCATGACTCTCTCAGAGGGTGAAACACAAGTACAACATATGTCATGGAGTCTCACACATGACACCCACCATGACTCAGCTCAGAGGGTGGAAACAAGGGCTTTCACCTCAAATTCCTCCGTCTCAGAAGAAAATGCATTGACAAGGGCTTGCACCTCAAATTCCTCCGTCTCAGAGGAAAATGCATTAAACAAGGGATTTCACCTCGAACTTCTCTCTCAGAGAATAACTCATTAAACAAGGCTCACTGATACTAAGACTTACTCAGTCAAGGCTGGATTCTCCACCATACCAAGTTTATCTCGAGAGTACACAAACTTGATTCTGGAGAGAGGCTTGGTGAGAATGTCTGTCGTCGCTCGCCGATGTTGATGTACCTCGATTGTATAGCTTTCCTCAATGCCATATCTACATTATAATGGTATTTGATCATCTCAACATGCTTGGTTTTGTCATGAAATACCGAGGAGTTAGTGAGAAAGCTTCACACAACTCTGATTATCACAATGAATGATAGTGGGCTCCATTGATTGTCCAAACAATCCTGCAAGGAGCTTACGAAGCCATATTGCTTCTCGAGTTGCCATACAAGCTGCAATGTACTCGACCTCTGCTGTACTCAATGCTACAAATGACTGCTTCCTGCTACACTAGGAAATCATAGCAGAACCCAAACTGAAGCAACAACTAGAGGTGCTCTTCCGATATGTGACACAACCTGCCCAATCAGAATCAGTGAACCCATGTAACTCCAAGTCTACATCTGAAGTATACCTCAACCCATATCTGACTATGCCACGCAAGTATCTCAGGATATGTTTGGCTGCAACAAGATGTATCTGTCTCGGATCACACATAAACTGGCTAAGTGCACTCACTGCATAGCAAATATCAGGTCTAGTGTTAACTAGATACATCAAGGATCCAATCAGCTGTCTGTACAATGTAGGATCCACCAAATCTGAACTAGCTGCAACTTCCTTTAATTTATGTAGACTGGTCTCCATAGGTGTAGACATGGATTTGCAATACATCATGCCAAATCTCTTAAGTATATCGATGGTGTACTTCCCTTGACTTAGAATCATTCCATCTGGTTTCTGCTAGACTTCTAAGCCAAGGAAGTAATGCATGAGCCCAAGGTCCTTCATCTCAAATTCAGAAGTCAATTCCTTCTTACATTCAAGAATCAAGTGATCTTCTCCAGTAAGGATCAGATCGTCAACATATAAAACCAAAATTAATGCATCACCATTGATTACCTTGAAGTAGAGATTTGAATCAGCATCATTCTTTAAGAAGCCCAAACTTGACAGGTACCGATCAATCCTTTCGTACCATGCACGAGGAGCCTACTTAAGACCATACAAGGCCTTCTTCAGCTTGCAAACATGTGACTCCTTCTCATGAACCTCAAATCCATCAGGTTGCTCTATATAAACCTCCTCCTCAATTACTCCATTGAGAAAAGTTGTCTTCACATCCATCTGGTGAATCTTCCATCCTCTAGATGCAGCAATAGCAATGATGGTTCTGACTAAAGTGTAGTGAGCAACAGGAGCAAATGTTTCATCATAATCAACTCCCTCTTTTTGAGAAAACCCACGAGCCACAAATCTTGCCTTGTACTTCTCTATGCTGCTTCCATCTGCGGCGGCCTTAATCTTGAATAGCCATTTAAGAAGATACCACGGACTTGCCACCTCGGGTCTAGGGAACAATATCCC
>VDFB02127488.1:0-11289 GCA_007258455.2 Sequoia sempervirens
AAAGTGTGAAAGGTTGGGAGAGTGGGAGAGAGTGGCAGAGGGTGGCAAAGAGTGGGAGAGGGTGGGAGATAGTGGGAGAGTGGGTGAGAGGGTGGGAGAGATGGTGTGAGAGAGTGGAAGAGAGTATAGACAAAGAGAGAATATAAATCTATAAAAAAACCAACTTTATGATAATGCGAGTGCATTTTTTAAGAAGTAGAGACATGAATGTTCTAGCAAGAAATAACGCGCTCTTGTGATAATGCGGGAGCTTTATAATATGAGCGCATTATAACATGAGTGTGTTATATCTTGCACTAAAAATGGTAAAAAATACAATATACTCGTGATGTCGGCCCACATTCTGCATATTCTCTTGGTTTTGCATGTGCTCTGACAAAAAGTAGTTTTTTAATGATTGAGTGAAGTGTCCATGCATGATTTTTAGATTCCACCACCTTTGCATGAAATTGCAGAGTTTTCATGTTGAAAGGCATATAATATCAATTCAATTTTGAATTCTAGTGATAACTGATATACATTTGAAGTTTGGAGGGGAACAAGCTTTTGAAAAAGTCATTTTTTTGAGGAATTTGGGGAAGTGTGTTATATCTTGCACTAAAAATGGTAAAAAATACAATATACTCGTGATGTCGGCGCACATTCTACATATTCTCCTGGTTTTGCACGTGCTCCAACAAAAAGTAGCTTTTTAATGATTGAGTGAATTGTCCATGCATGATTTTTAGATTCCACCACCTTTGCATGAAATTGCAGAGTTTTCATGTTGAAAGGCATATAATATCAATTCAATTTTGAATTCTAGTGATAACTAATATACAATTGAAGTTTGGAGGGGAACAAGCTTTTGAAAAAGTCAAATTGTTGAGGAGTTTGAGGAAAGAAGAAGCAAAGGATACATAATTGGGTAGAACTCCTCCATTTGAAACTGTGGTTTTTTAGGTATATGAAGTCTTTGTACATTTTTTTTCATTCTATTATGGCTTGCTTTCATTTTTGTTGTTTTGAATATTCCATGTTGATCATTATTTGTTTGTCATGTTACAACCTTAGGTTGTCAATGGACACTTTAAATTACACAATTCTATACACTTTCCAATTACATTTTTAAACTGCATCTCTTTGAGGAATTTTGTTATTTAACAATTGACTTACTTTGTGTATGCTTCCAAAGCTTTCATTGAGGTATTTTGTCAAACAGTTATACAAACTAGTTGATTGCCTTATCTATGCTACCAAATTTTCCATACATGTCTCTAAAAAATTGGAATATACTCCTAATGTAGTAGGGGGAGGCTTGCAACACACAAACACACAACTCCAATCTACAAACACAATTTACAATTTACAATTTCATCAAGACCTCTTCATTTAGCATATTCACACTGTTCCTTATAGCATATCAAAGTCACTCAATCGGTTATAATTCCACTCACAAAACCTTTCAACTCACAACACAACACACATCAAGGACCCATTACAAAGCCTTTCAACATATCCAACAATCACCAATTCTTGTTTTGTACCAAACTGCACAAATTAGGTTTTCTACACTTTTAAGGGCCCAAATTAGCCCACTTTTACAAAGGGATCACCTTCAAAACTTGTCCAAATCTCTTGAAACCTTGGGGAAGCACTTTATATCTATCAAAACTTCAAATTACAATGTTATATTGTAGATATTCAATCATTTACCACCCAAACCATAAAACCCTCTCCCTAGGCTTAGAAACCCTAGGTTTTATTGAAAGTAGCACTTGCCAAACACTCCAAAACTTGAAAATTGTTCAAAAAAGCCTAAAATACCCTTCTCATGCTCAATATAACATAAAATAATGCTTCCCAACTCAGAAACTCAATTTCACTCACCAAAACCTCATTTTTCTTAAGGAAAACTCAACATTTCCTCATTTGGTTTGATTCCCAATCCAAGGATCATCCTCCATTCAAGTTTCTCATGGCCTTTGATAATTTTTCCCTCCTAAAACAAACCACTTCAACTTCCAAAACTAACATTTGAAAGAGGTGATCGTTGGTCTCCCTCTTTAATACACTTTTACAACTCTGGTGCAGGAGCACCTACACCTCATCCTCCTTATTTGATCATTTGATGGTAATTAGGAGGTTAATAGGTAGTTGGATGAGTCTTTGAGAATGTTTTGTTTTGAATAAGGTCAATCAAGACCACTAAGTATGTCTTAGGTTTGAGTTTTTGAGTTTAGGTGTTAAAATGTGAAAAATGGTAATCTTGCACTAAAGTATCTTTGTAGCCTTTGAAGGCAAGTTTTTGAATTTACATGTAAATTGTGCAAGATTAGTATTTTTTGGATGTAATAAGGCCCATTTTAATCCATTGGTGTGGATTTAGTGAGTTATAGGTGTTAGGGGTGCAAACTTACAATATGAGTAATATTGTTGTTATATCATGTGTAAATGATGTAAACTTGGCCTTCAACGGTCATTAAGGGTTTGAAATTCAGTTGCAAGGTAGTTGGTTGGTGGGATGTGAAGAAGAATCCTTTAAATGGAATTTAGACATTGAATGTAAGTTTGATTTGGAGTTTTTGAGAAGAAAATACATTGAAATCTCAAGTTTAATAGCAATTTTCTATGTTTTCTAGTTTTTTCCTGACTTGTACGTTAATGTACAGTCTTGTATTATGCAAGTATCTTTTGGAATAGTGTAGGGGCATGAGTCTTTTGTGATTTCCATCTGGTTTTAGGGCTTAATAAATACTTTGAAGCTTTCTTGAAGGGTTTTCTTGTGCACAGCCCGGGAACCCCTATTTTGAGGGTTTTGTGAACAAAACATGATTTAAAGGGCCCTTACATCTTTTGTGGTAACTGTAACTCATGTAAGGGACCCTATGATGTCTTATTTAAGTGTAGTATGAATTATTTTAGTGCTAGGAAAGAAATAGGATTAATAAACTTGCTACTACAGTGAGTTTTGTGAACAAAAATGCATGTGAATGAGGGCTTAGGCCTAGGGCTTGGAAGAATCTCTATGGGAGGTCATGATGTTTTGAACTTTTAGGCATGTGTATGGTTAATTTCCTTTGTTCAAGTTGGTTTTAAATTCTGGGAGGTTGTGGAAGTAGCATATTCAATAAACCCTCTTGAATAGTGCATAAAACAAGGGTTTTTAGGTTTGGCATGAATTTGTCCATACCAGAGGAATATAGTTGTGGTTTTGGAGGCTTGGGAACCTAAGAAATGCTTCCCCAAGGTTTCAAGGTCCTGTGATAAGTTTGAAGGCATGTTGCTTTGCAAATTATCCTAATCAGCCTAATTAGGTCAGCTTAGAAGGGGTGTTTTTGGGGATTTGGTCTAAAGGACTTGTACCTGACATTGAGATATGTGTAATAACTATAAAATGGGTGTCTAAAACCATCAAGATTTTGTCTGGTGTTTTGGAGAACATTTGAGTTATTGGGAAAAAAATTGAGTTTCCACTACTACTAGGGTTCAAGGGGTGAAAGTGTGAAATCTAACTTCTAATGATTGTCAAGCTTTGAGGGTTGTTTGGTTTGTTCAAATAGGTCATCTTAATATTGTTAGATGCCTCTTAAAGGCATGTTTTCAAATTGGTTGTGATTGAGCCTCCCAGGTCTACATTAAACCCTTCACTATTTGTTAATTTCACAACTTAACACTTTTTGCACATTTTGAAAATTCTACTACCTATTTAAACTATTTTGGTTTTCATCTATATTTCTAAATTACCTCATCAGTAAAGCTAACTCATCACCTATGTTGTCTATTTATGAAGCCTTGAATGACATATATATTTCATTTATTTTAATGGATACATTTTTGAGGAACTAATATTCATCTCATTACCATGCTACAGGTAAAATTATCCGCCATGCTGAAGAAGCGAACAAGGAACAAACTAACAAACGAAGAGTATGAAGCCTTCAAATAATAGGAGAGAGAATGAGTGGTGACATATTGTGAAAAGAAGAAATTGGAAACTATTGACAAAAACAAGCCAATTGAAGAGGAACCTCAACTGTCAAAAATAAAAAAGAAATTGGCAGCACAAAGGGAAGGAATGCAAAAGCGTCGTGCTAGGACAGATGCAGATACTATAGTTGGAGACACACCCTCTACTACAATTGAATACGAAGGGACACCATTAAGCACAAGCGAATATGGAGGGACACCATCTACCACAAGTGAGTATGGTTGGACACCATCCATCGCATCTCAAGTTGAGAGTACATCACTCGGATTTGATGAAGAAGGTATGACATCATCCCCACATGAAGATCAAGGTATGTCTTCTACTCCACCCTTGATTGAAGGTATGCAATATAGCCCACCTGAATTAAATATTGATGAAATTTCTAATGTTGAGATGTATGTACCTAGGAGAACACCACCTAGAATTTTGCGTAGAAAGCCAAAGTTTTTTATTAATATTGATGAGGATATTTTGTAGCACATGGAATGTAAGATTCCAGAATGCACTTGTAGAAGATATGCTGATAATATTTGGAAAATATTCTTTGAAAGGATAAATGAGACCATAAGATGTCAACTATTTGTTCAAATGATTTGGGGTTTAAAGTACAGAAACATCATGAAGACTCTTGGGTTGAGAACATTGAATGCATCAAGTGAAAACACTATTGTGAAGAATCTAATGGATGCTTATAAGAGTGTGGGTAAGACCTCATGCTCAAAGGATAATAATGTCACCTGACGTGTCATTACATTGACTTTGGTAAGTTATCAAACAAAGAGCTCTCGTCTCATTAAAAATACAAGTGAACAAATGGGAATTAGTAGAAAAACTTTATCAAAAGTCGTTCAAAGGCGACAAAGAATTGAGGGCACCGATTTAAATGAATTATGAGCATTCTCGAGGAGACTGCCACATAAAGATAAAAAAAAATTTGAAGCATTGCAAACACTAATTGAAGAGTATTGGAAGAATAATACAAGGCCATCTCCAAATCAAAGGGATGTCGTAAGAAGGAGAATCGGTAGTCGGACCCGTGAGCCATATCCAAAGCATTTTTTGGATACGACTCAAACCCAATTTTTTCATAAATTTCATAACGATTATCCTCAAATTAGTATTTCTCAAAGAGTTTTTGAAATGCTTAAACCTTTTTATGTCAAGATAAATCACACACGCACAACTTGTTGTTGTAGACTACATATTGAATTCTCTAACCATTATGATGTTTATCGTTCCATATGTTTAGATTTGCATACTAACGATGTTTTACAGGATTGTGGCATAGAAGCCCCACCAAAATATTCAAGAGAGTTCTTATCAAAAAATTTATGTGAAATAGAGGATGGCCAAGTATTCTATAGGACAACATGCTTCAATGGTTCATTCGATCGTTGTGGTGGCTTGCAACGAATGTCAGTATGTCAACATATGGAAAGCACATATGAGGTGGGACAAAAACTAGTAGAATTTAGGAAGTATAAAATAGTGGAATACGCTACAAAATATGGGTCTTTAGAAAAAAAGGTGTGATTTGGTTATTGAGAAGATTCTAGTGTATCAGTTTATGTCCATATTTCGTGAGAATCTAGTGTATGAGTATGCAAGGCATACCCATAGAGCCCGATGGCTGGATGCACAATTCAAGCTATTCAAGGATACCTTTCCACTTGGAAACATAATATCAGTGGTTGAATTTGCAGAGAACTACACTTTACAACCACATTGTGAGGTGCAGTTACAGTATTACAACTCCACATAGGTTTCGATATTTGTGCACATAGCATTCATTCATGCAACTGATAGTATAGAGGACCAAAGGAAGTTATTGAGGGAGTATCAATTTTATATAAGTGATGATCGCATACATTCTCTATAGTTCGTGCAAGGTTGCTTCTAGATGTTCTACAGTAATTTGGCTCAGAGGGGCATAACATACAGTCGACATATAATATGGTTGGATAACTGTGCAACATAGTTCAAGAATGTGTGCATGTTCTACTGGTTGTGCAGGATGCATCTCACTATAGGTGTTCAACATATGTGGAAATTTTTTGAGGCTGGGCATGGAAAGGGGGAGCATGATGGTGCAGGAGCATGTGTGAAAAGAGCATTAGCATGAGAAGAGTTAAAGTATAAAGACAATTCTAAGTTGACAGATGCAAGATCAATCGTCGAGTGGTGTAATGGTTCGATGGGTCCAGGTAGTGAAGGTACGTCTTCAGTTCATAGATTTTTTTGGTTGATGGATGATACTAACATTGCACCATATGAGGATTGTTGTACACTAACAGGATCGAGTGAGCTACACTCTTTCCTTAGCTCAAATGCAAGTTTATGGAGTATTGATACACGTAAGATGGCATGCTTTTGTTCTTCATGTACAATGCAAGACTGGAATAATTGTGAGTCAGGAGAGTGGGTTGACAAATGGTTGACAAGTTATCTTATCCCACTTCACACGTATCGCCCTCTGACGACATTGGAACTAACACAAATGGAATCATCTGTCGACTTTGACCACGTATCAGATCTAGTTCAACTAGGTAATATATCTACTTGCTTAGTTTTTGAAATTCCATATTGTTATCTTACTTTGTACTGTATTCGTAATGTAGACTAATTTCAAGAGATATGCCACACATATCAATGTAGGGCATGTTTATGCAGTTATTACAGATGAAGACAATGAAGAGGGAACAAACTATTACTTGTGTCGTTGTGTTGAGGCCAAAAAGAAATTGTAAGGCCTAGTTATAGATGGAGAAAAAATTGAATACCCTACAGGCTCAGTTGTTGTTACTTGAACGTGGCTTAGAAGATACCCACATAAGAGTGTTAAACATTGGTTGTTTCATGACTTTGACACGCATTGTAAGATTCTTCATTACTCAAACCTTGTTGTGGCATCCAATGTTTGTTTGAACAAATATGGGGGTATACCTTTGAACAAGACCTTGTGGAAGGTCCGTGAGTCTAGCCATGAGGAAATACTTGACATAATAAAGAGTAGAGAAGACTCAGATGGTTCATTGGATTAATTTGTAAGTATATGCACAATGGTTCTTATTAATTTATAAATTTGTATCCACATTAATTTGTTTGATGCCAATGCTATCATCTTATTTTACTTTGTGTATCTGTAAGTAACCTGATAAACATTGATTGGTGTCCCCTTGTAGAAAATGAAGATTTATGAGCCATCCAAGAGAATTTCAGGGAGAAAAGCAATGCAACATCCCTATTTTGATGATCTTGACAAATCTCAATTATGATTAAATAAGCCATTACAAAAGTGTGTGCAAAGCTTGGTGAGGGAATTTCAAGTTATTCATTTGAAGTTAACCTTATCATGAGCGCATATGATGTAGACATTATAAGAGCATCTCAAATTTCAAGATATTTTATTCATGAGAGGTGTTGTGTGCAATAGGTATCTTGGAACTCCCAGTGAAGATGTATGACCAGGAGTGAATAAGTTGAGAGACTTCCATGCCTATCTATAATTTCCTTCCATCTATTTTCATTTCATTTCCATTTTGGATGAGTTTTTTCTTTTTATTCTTTTACTTTGCGTATCTATAACTAAACTAGTAAAAATTGATTGGTCTCTCCTTTTAGAAAATGCTGATTTTTGAGCCATCGAAGAGAATCTCAGCCAAAAAAGCAATGCAACATATTTATTTTGATCATCTTGATAAATCTCAATTCTAATTTGAAGCCATTATAAAAGAGCATGTGAAGCTTTGGGAGGGAATCTCAAGTTACTCATTTGAAGTTAACCTCTAAATGAGAACCTATGATGTAGACATTATAAGAGAATCTTGAATGTATGAGTGACATTGTAAAATATCTGTGAGAACAGAGTACCTAAGGCATTGTAATGAGATTTACTTGTAAATGACATTTACTGAAATATTGAATTTTGGTGCAGGGGTACCAAGGTTATTGAACAAATTTAGTTCATGGAAGTCTTTTAAGTTAGTTTTTTGTTTTGAGTTTTGTTAATTGAATAAGGTCATATTACATCCACAATTGATTTATAATGTAATAATTCATGTTAGCTACAAAAAAAACAATTAGGCATGATTGGAAAGATGCATAATCATTTGTAAAGGCTATTTAAAGCCTCTTGAAGGCTCGAACACAATGTAATTTTGGTGCAGGAACACCTAGTCTCCTAGTTGCAAAATTTCACTTTTTGAAGGTTGATAGGTGGTAAATAGATTATATTAAGGTATTTTGTGTTTATTTATGCTAAATGAGGTCAATCGAGACCATTTAATGTGTATTAAGGTGAGTTTTTGAGTCTCGGTGGTCAAATGTGCAAAAAAATGCATTCTTGCTACAAAATTGTCAATATTTGAATTTGTAGCCTTTTGAAGGAAAATCTTTGAATATGGTTGTAAATGTGCAAGAATGAGGTCTAAGAGTTTGATATACCATTTAGAGAGCTTGGTTTTCATGGGGTTCCTTTCAAATCCTCTGCTTTTATTGTTCCTATGGTAAATTGTTTGATAGAGTTGGTGGAATTACCTTTCTTAGTAATCCCTATTAGTGAGATTGAGATTGAGATTGTTAACCTTGAGAGAGTATGACTTGGGAAAAAGGAATTTGATATGGCTATTATTTTCAAAGACTTCAAGTGGGATGTACTCCACATTGACTCCATTCCTCAATCTTCACTTGATGGCATCAAGGAATGGTTGAACTCCATGGATATAAAGTATTATGAAAGCATAATGAACTTGAACTAGTGGCCAATTTTGAAGAGTATTACTGATGATCGAGATAAATTTATTGAAGATGGTGGTTGGGAATTTTTTAATATGGAAGCTAGTGATTTTGATTCTGGTAATTTAGAAGAGTCAGAACAAGGATATGAACCCTCTGATGTAGAAGAGGAATCAAGATCAAATTTCATGTTGCCACCATCAAGAGTGTTACAAGCCAACAAGATGGAGGGAATTATTATATAAGGATAATTTTCAATGTTGCAGGTACCGACTTTAATACCAACTACAATGGAAACATTGAAATTACCTAGCAATATTTATCTTGAAGAAATTTCCTTTAGATGCAAGGATTCAAAGCACATCAACCATGTGGTACAAATGATTAAATCCCAAAGACGGTCTGTAGCAATGAAAGAGTCTGAAAAGGCAGAGAGAGCTACACTGTTGACTCAGGAGAAACTTCAACTTTAAAAAAAAAAGTCAATTAGGCTAGCAGACATGTGGATCGAGCTAGCATTTGGTGGAAGAGGAAGAAAGATGACTAGAACTCTAGAGGCCCACCATCCTAGATTTTGGTATTCAACCATGAGAGTAGAAGAGAGAGATGATATCATGTATCAAAACATTAAGCATGCATTCTTCCAACCAGCGGAGAAGGAGATGATTACTTTGCTTCATTTTCATTTGCATAACCATATCAATGCATGGGAACCAAGAAGACCAAGGATGTCCAGTTTTATGTGGAGGTAATGGATGTGGTCCAAACTTTAGGAGGGGAAAGAAGTTCAATGTATGATCTTGATGAAATTGAGGAAGAACAACAAGAGAGGGACATGAAAAATAAAATCAATATAGAGTTTCAAGGATTTTTCAAGCGAGTAAGAGAGCTATGGGAGCAACCTCATCTAAAATATTTTGAACTAGAGTTTGATATACCATTTAGAGAGCTTGGTTTTCATGGAGTTCCTTTCAAAGCCTCTACTTTTATTGTTCTTATGGTAAGTTTTTTGGTAGAGTTGGTGGAATTACCTTTCTTAGTAATTGTTAGTGAGATTGATATTGTTAACCTTGATAGAGTAGGACTTGGGAAAAAGGAATTTGATATGGCTATTGTTTTGAAAGACTTCAAGTAGGATGTACTCCACATTGACTCCATTCCTCAATATTCACTTGATGGCATCAAGGAATGGCTAAACTCCATGGTTATAAAGTATTATGAAAGTAGAATTAACTTGTACTAGCGGCCAATTTTGAAGACTATTACTAATGATCCAAATAAATTTATTGAAGATGTTGGTTGGGAATTTTTGAATATGGAAGCTACTGATTTTGATTCTGATAATTCAGAAGAGTTGGATCAAGGGTATGAACCCTCTGATGTAGAAGAGGATCATAATCACTCTTCATGTAGCCACCATCAAGAGCGTTACAAGCTAACAAGATGGAGGAAATTCTTATATAAGGATAATTTTCAATGTTACAGGTACCATATTTAATTCCAACTACAATGGCAACATTGAAATTCCCTAGCAGTATTTATGTTAAGGAAATTTCCTTTAGATGAAAGGATTCAAAGCACATCAACCATGTAGTACAGATGATTAAATCCCATAGATTATTTGTAGCAATGAAAGAGTTTGAAAAGGCATAGAGAGCTACATTGGTGACTCAGGAGAAACCTCAGCTTTCAAAAACAAAGCCAATTAGGTTGGAAGACGTGTGGATCAAGCCAACATTTGGTGGAAGAGGAAGAAAGATGACTGGAACTCTGGAGGCCCACCATACTAGATTTTGATATTCAACCATGAGATTAGAAGAGAGAGATGATATCATGTATCAAAAAATTAAGCATGCATTCTTCCAGCTAGCGGAGAAGGAGATGATTACTTTGCTTCATTTTCATTTGCATAACCATATCAAGGCATGGGAACCAAGAAGACCAAGGATGTCCAGTTTTATGTGGAGATAATGCATGTGGTCCAAAATTTAGGAGGGGAAAGAAGGTAAATGTATGATCTTGATGAAATTGAGGAAGAATAGCAAGAGAGGGATAGGAAAAATAAAATCAATACAAAGTTTCAAGGATTTGTCAAGCGAGTAAGAGAGCTATGGGAGCAGTCTCATCTAAAATATTTTGGACTAGAGTTTGATATACCATTTAGAGAGCTTGGTTTTCATGGAGTTCCTTTCAAAGCCTCTACTTTTATTGTTCCTATGGTAAACATGTATAATAACCTTCAATTCCTCGAAGGAGAGGTTGTTGGTTGATTTGTAACCCATTTTTTTTATCAAGAACGTTATTTTCCATAAATTTACTAGTTTTTCTCACTTTTCTTGTTGTTGTATGGCTTTTACGGATGCTAAGATGATCTGAAACCTATTGGATGTTGTAGATTGATGAATTATCTTTCATTTTCACCTATTTATATGTTCTAACTCTTTGTATAGTAAAAGTTATCTTGTTTTTACTGCTGCTACCTACTTTCACAGTGTTCTTGGATTGAAGGGTTTCATGATGCAATTCGACCCATTCCAATTTTTGTGCCTACTGTAACTTGTGGAATGGGTCCTCTAACTTGTAAA
>VDFB02127489.1:0-21265 GCA_007258455.2 Sequoia sempervirens
ATATAGAAAAGCAGTATATGCAGATGTAAAAGAGGAATTTATGGACATATAGAAGAGGACTTTATGAAGACTATTTGAGCAGCAAATTCGAGCAGACTTCTGAGTAGATTTAGGAACAAATCTATGAGCATATTTAAAAAGAATTCATAGCAGATTGGTGATTAAAGTTAAGACAGATTTTATCAGACATATGAAGCAATTTTGATCATACATATGAGGCAGATTTAAGGAGACTTATGAGGTGAATTATGAAGCATATTTGAGGGTTGGGTTGAGAAGCGGAGTCCCCGCCACCAAGCCCAATTTAAGACGTTGAAAACCACACAAAACTTCATGGTGCACCTCATTTCATATCTTTTAAGAGGCAAAAAGCAATGCTAACAAAGCCAAAAAATAGAGATTTTGTAGTGTTTAACCAACGTATGATGTCAACTAGGGAAGAAAGTCGTACAATGGTTGATTGTTGTGAGATGAGGAATTGTGTTTGCCTAACAATGCAACCAAGTCATATGGTAGGGGAATGGCATCACCATACGGTGAGAAGAAATGATTTTAATTCACTTAGATGCCCTTCGTCGTACATTGCAACCATGTCAATGGTGAGAAAATAATGACGTCGCTAAGTGGTGAAGCAAAACACTCTTTGCCAAACTAGGAAAGTAGTGTAGTTAGAAGTGACTGAAAGTCAATGAGGCCATACAAGTTGAATAGCAAGCCACCATACAATGCAAGTGGGATCTCTGTTGGCAAGTCATATGCTGGAGATAGCATTCATTGTAGGAAGATTCAAGTCATATGATGAAATGAAATCGATGCAACATACTAACTAGCTATACATTATGTTGATGTCGTTGTACGGTCAAGATTGGGCATATGTCATAGCAGGGTGCAAATCATCATATAGTTGTGACTGGGCCTATGTTGTAGGAGAGTGTAGATCGTTGTATGGTCAAGACTGAGCGTATATCGTAGGAGGGTGCAAACCGTTGTATCTTGCAATTGCTGAGAGAGCAAGAGGTCGTACGTCGTACGGTGTCAACAATTATGCAAGGAATATGTCATAAGATATAAATCCTTTGTTGTCATATGAAGTAAATGGTGCACCGTACAACATGAATAGGGAACGATGGATCCCATCAAGTGTGAGCTACTAATGCCTTGTCTCTCCACCGTACGATGCTCTGTCTCAATGGTTCTTCCATAGTACAATTTGGAGGATGCACAAAGGGTGATGTTCTTGCCAGGAGAATGATGTCATACAATATACTTGATCATTGCTTTAAATTGTTCCTTTGACCATTGAATGTTATATCAATTGACTTAATGGTTTTGTCGTATGATGTCATGAATGTTTGGATGCCTTCGTCGATGGTGCCATACAATGCGTTAAGGCAAAGTGATATGTTGCATGAATGATTGGAGTGGAAGTCATACAATGTGAGGAATGACTAGGCACTTATAATTTATTCCCTTCGTTGAGTGAAACTTCACTTTATACCACCGTCGTACTATGTAAAGGGGTTTAGGAACTTGTCATGCTATGTAGCTTGGCCATATGAAATAATCTAACCATTTAATATAGTCAGATTGTGTAATTGGGCCTTTTATTATTTTCTCCTTCAATCACCAAATAATATTTTTGCCTCTTCCTTTCCATTGTTTCTTTATCTTCTAATTTTCTTTTCTTTTTTCTATAAATTTTTTGCGAAGTTGATTTGACTTGACCAATATTTGTACACTCCACGTTGAATATTTTCTCTTAGTACTCTGAGATGTACCATTTGTTATGTTGCGTTCTTCTACAAAGTTGTATACCTCTACTATGACTGTCATCTTTTGCAAACCATGGACTCCATTTCGCACACATGAACCGTTCAACTTTATAAAATCATTTTTCATTGATTGCTCTTCACTGAGAGTCGTAGCTTCGAGGAAATTACAAGTTGATGGAAATACCTCATAATCCTCCATTTTCTTGTGAAATAGGCCGCAGAGAGAATTTGTTTCATCCTTCGAGCATGATTGTAATTTTAAAATCCCTTTTTCAATCAATTCTATTGGACCCAAGTCATGATTCTCTGCCCATTCTTCTTCGGAGTCTAAATCTAAAAAAAAATAGAGGAAGTTGCTTCCTCACTTATGGCTTGGTTCTTCAAATCAATTACATATTTTCAACCCTTGTTCTTAATGGATATTGTATTCTTTTTCCAATTGTGATCAGCTTTGGCTGCCACCAACCAACCTCGACCTAACAATGCGTCGTACGCTTTCTTCCTTAATGAAATGACCACAAAATTCAACAAAAATTCTTCAGTTCCAATAATTACCTTTTGTCTCATTAAAACTCCAAGTACCCAAATATCTTGTTGATCTGCACCCACTAGTTGAAAAGTTGGTGGCCAAATGGTCAACTTGCCAAGACTTCTCCAAGTGTTTTCTGGAAGTACGTTCAAGCCAAACCCACCATCAACAATTGTATTGGTAATATTTCCTCCAAGGATCTCCATATTCACCACCGTTGGTTTCTTTGTCATGTTAACTATCAGTAACATTGGGTCAATCACTTGGTTGCCCGATAACAGAGGTCCAATTATTGGATCTTCATTCTCACAAGATTCTAATTGGGTCATAGCATGCACCATCTCATTCTCCCCAATACAATAGCATTTCAAAGTTCAGAAATACTTTGTAATAAATCCACTACTTTAACTAGTATAGTTACTTGAAGTACTTGTCGTACAATATTTTTCTTGGATTGTAATTGATTTGTTACCGTACTTGCATTTCCATTTGAGTGGCTTCGTTTGTTATCCAAAGCATTCTCCATTTCAGCCTTTTGCTTCATGAAGCCTTTCTTTTTTTGTACGTGGGTTTGGATAAACAACCTTCTTTGCTTGGGCACAAGTAATAACCAACACTTCATTATGCCTTACATCAATCATGTTGACACTAGCCTTTTTCTTCAAACATTCAATGTCTTCGTGGTTTCCAAGCCCACACCATTTGCACAATAATTGCACTTTGTCTTGCTTGTTTTGGAAGCCTCTCGCAAAGTGTCCCCATTCACTATATTGTCGACACTACATGATAGGGCATCCTTTGGGGTCATATTGTATTTGGCTTCATCCTCCTCTTTGATTTCGATAACCACCTGGAGATGCATTAAGTGGCTTCAATGGACTAGACTCCTCTCCTTGCAAAAAAGTACTTGTGGACTCTCGATCTTCAAATTGTATGGGCACTCCTTTATTGAATGACCCATAACCTAGCAAATGTCGCAGAATAGCTTCTAGGGACAATTTGTTTTTATGTGGTCCTCGTTCTTGCATTCCATATGCCATAGTTCTTTGTTTTCCTTGGTGGCTTTCTTTCTCTACTTTCAACTCTTTCATCATTCAAATCATGTCCCTCCTCAAGGCTTGTATCATTTTGGATTCTTTGTCATTGCTTTCTTCCAAGCTATCTTCTTTGTCTTATTTTTCTCTTCCCCAAGAGTATGTCTTGTCCTCACTCTCTATGTCCATCGCTCAATTGTAAGCGTTGGCATAGGAGGAGGGTATGACTTTTATTTTTCCCTAATGAAGGGATTAACCCTTCAATAAACCACCTCTTCTTCAATCCATCCACCAATTGGTTTTCCAACTTCACCAACAATTCTTTGAGCCAATGATTGTAAGCTCGTAGGTTTTCAAGCTTTCCTTGTTTGGTATTATAGATCTCTGCTACAATTTTGTTATCATCTCTCAGGAGTTTGAATTCATCTTGGAATGCTCTTTTCAATGCATCCCATGTAGATTTGTGTGCTATGCCTAATTTTGTATACAAATCTATGGTTATTCCTCTGAGAGTTGCTAGAAATTCCCTCAGCCAATAGCTTCTCTTAGCTTGGCCATTTGCTACCCAAATTGTCTAGCATGTCTTGCAATCTCTAACAAAATCCTCTGAATTGTTCCCTGTGAATTTTGGATTTTTTCCTTTCTACATTTGGACTTTCTCAGGGAGTCACCATCTTGCTTCCTAGTTGCACCCTTTGTGACGATAACCTAATTGGAGAGTCTTGATTTGGAAGTTTCGGTGATTTCCACACACTCACAAACAAATCAAAATACTTCACTCATCCCTCTTCAACGTTTATCACTCTTGGGTTGCCTTCCAGGTCCTTTCTATGTTCCCTTCGTCTTGGCATTATCGGCTCTGATCTTCCAATATTCAGTTCATTTGTAAGTATCAGGTCTTCAATCTAGCATATGGTGTTTTCATACGTCTCTATCAAACTGTCGATAGGTTCTCCCTCGCCTTCACCTTTAGCCGATTTTGATGGTACGAATGGTTCTCCAACAAGGTTGGTAGGTTCTCAATTACCTTCCCCTTCGTCTAAAATTGATGGTACGAATGGTTCTCCCACTTGATCAGCAAGGTCGATGAATGCTTCGTCGGGGAGTGATAGATGTCATGATATTTGTTCCCACTCACCCTTTGTGTGCTCACCCTTCATGTGTTCTCTTGCCGCGAAAATTTTCCTTTCTTCCCAACTATGGCTTTTTCTTACTCCGACTTTTACTCTTGGGTGGACTCGATCTTTCGGTCAAAAACCCTTCATCTTCTTCAACTTCACCCTTCAATCATCTCCTTCATTCTCTTTGTTTGATGATCCTTAAAGATCGCATGAGCTCTTGATCTTGACCACGTTGTGGTCTTTTCTCGCCTTTTATTGGGGTCCAAGGGCATGAATCTCTCAAATCTGACCCAATTTCTTTAAGGCAACGGCACCAAATGTTTACTTCTATATCTGATAAATTAAATACATTAATTAATAATAGAGATGACAATGCATACCAAATATGTGTGTAAAATATATCTTTATTCACACATGAAATTATTACAGAAGAAGACCAAAGATGGTCAACCAAAGACCAGAGTCCATCTGACTAGATCATACTACTCTCCTTAAAAAATATACAATGTATTTAAAGGACCCAACAGTTGCCAAGAAGAACACAAACGTCAACCAACCGATGCTTATAACTACCCGAAGCTAACAACCAATTAATACATAGTCGGATAACCATTATTATCAAAGAATAATAATAGACATTGTACACTGACTATAGTTATCATAAAAATCAGTTTCAAATTTGGACTTAGAACCTTTCAAACATGTGCTTCATAGTAGTTTTACTTTGATTTTTGTAAACAAAATTTTGTTTTGTCTAAGCGTGCAAGCATATGCAAGCAAAAAGATTTTTGGATTAGAAAACCCTCTTATATGGCTTTGAACTTCCAATCAGGTGTGTGCCTATCTTCACAAAAGCTGATTGCAAATTTTTGATGTTAAAATCCTTTACTTTACCATGCACTTGTAAATGACAAATTATATTTTGAAGTTTGAAAAAAAAATCGAAAAAAAATCGCTTGTTGAAGTGCTCACCGAGCAACATGAAAAGTGTTTCATAGTTTGGAGATTGAATTTCCTTTATCAAAGTGTGCCCCAATGTATGTAAATCAGTGTTACAAGACTCAGACTCGGACTCGGCACTTAAGCTCAGCCAAGACTCCACAAAATGAAAAAAAATGAAATATAGAGATTTTTATGGATTTAAAACTTTTTTCGCACTCTTCAATAAATAAACTTTAAAAACACAATAAAGTAATCAAACAAAAGCTAATTTGATCACATACAAGTATACATTGATCACTTGAGTTTAAAAGTGAACTTTAACTAAAGGAAACGACATTTTTAAATATATAAACATTGTCAAGTGTTTTAGGCGTACAAAACTCGCAAATTATGATATCCATGCAATAATAAACAAAAATCATAATATGGAGTCATGAACTATGGTAGAAAAGAGCTTGTATTCCGCAACCTAGCATTACTAGCTCTATGTGGAGTCATACACTTGTATCTCAAACAAGTTTCCAATGCTGCTTACAACCTTAGGAGCATTATACTTAGGATAGGGTTTGACTTAGCAAATTAGAAGTATAAATGTAATTTAATTGCTAGAAGTTTGATTGGAAAAAAGTCAAAAAATAAATAAAAAATAAAAAATGTTGCTCATCCATCCAAAATGGCCCAAAAAGATTTTATTTTTTAAAGCTAGCACAAGTATATGGGGATAGTATCCTCCAAACCCTTCAAAAAATGCTTGATTTTCATGCTTTTATGTTTAAGCATTTTTTATTTTTTATGCTTTTTTCCTAATTTCATAGACTTGGCCAAGTCTGCCCATCGAGAAAAGTCAAGTCCATCAAGTTTGACCAGACTTGCCAAGTACCTGGGTCACAAGTCCCTAAGCCTCGATTTGGTTTGCTTGGCTCAGGACTTGCTGATTCTAGGCAAGTCCCAAGGAGTCTTGTAATTATGTAAGCACTTCCTTTGTAATTCTGACCTAAATTTCCTCTCAAGTGCACACACCTCTTCATATGTCAGCAATTTTTCTTTTTTTAAAATCCCTCTCTATACAAGTGTGCACTTATGTAAGCAAATTAAAGTCAAACACATGAAAACTTAAGTCCATTGTCCTTTATTAGGTGCATGCCTAGTCCTCAAGCTTTGCAAATTTTTTTCAACAACTTCCTTTCTCCATAGCAAGTTTCTTCAAGAACAACTTCCTTTGACCATGACAAATGGCTTCAAAAGCTTCATTCCATGATCCTATGAAGATATAAAAACGGACAACAAAGATGCCACCCACACACAAGATAAAGAAAGCAAGATGAAAATTGAAACATGAATTGGGCTTCGGAAAACAACAAATTTTAGCTCAACATTTGACACAAATACAAAATATTCGTATGGGTACAACATATTAGTTGCAAGATTATAACTGACATGACTGTCAATCACAAGATTAACACTAATGGCAACGACTGTGGACAGTTAAGGAATAAACCAAGAAGCCTCGGACCGCATCATCTTTTCTTACATAAGTCTTTGGTAACAGAAGAGAGTATATGATCTTGGACAATATTGTTGTAGACAACCGCCAAAAGGGGAAGTAAATTAAGGCAATGAAATAAGTTAGGAAACCATCGTTAGCATAAAAAGGCTTTATGACTACAATATTTCAGCAATAGTAGAATTAATTCATGTGTTTCACAGGTAGAGTTTAAAATTAAGGAACTGGGAAGCTAAAATATACAAACCTTTCCATGCTATAAGACCTTTCAAGTTTCCACTGATTGATATGTATCCAGAAAGCTGTCAAAAAAATTAGTAAAACTTGTTCTACTGTTTTATGAACCTAGTAATCCAAATTGGATCAGTTTTAGTGTAAATTTGTTATCAATTATGTAACATCTCTAACGTGATTACTCCTTGAGATTTGTGTAACCCTTATAAACATAAAACTGTATATAAATGTGGTGTTCCAATGCTTGTAATTAGCTAAGAATGTTATCTACATGTACTTAGAATACTGTATAGAGTTCTTAAAACCTTATTACAATGATCATGCAGCTCTGTTGAAGGTCTCTGAAAATCAGATTTGAAACAACGTATGAAAGAGATAAGTTCATGCTGACACAAACTTGTTCCCTAACAATGTTTACCAGAAACATGCAAGAACAGGAATATATTCTTTCATAGTTCAACTTTTCCCAAAAATGTTCATCCTGGTCTAATTTTCTCCTGTATGAGAAAAAGGATGAAACCATAGTGTTGAGACTCAGACTCAACAACCCAGTTTCTAACTTGAACTTTGACTGAGCCAAAAGTTGGCAAAAACTAGACATTTTTTGAAACATATTGCATATAATATTTTTTATGTTATTTAATCTTTTCCTTTTTCTTTTTTCCTAGTCATTTTGGCAGACTCAATTAGCCTCATGAGCACTCACTGAGAGTGCCTCAGCCCAATCTCATAAAGTTGTAGCAGTCTCAACACTGTGGATGAAGCAAACTACCTAGGTTGTAATGTGAATTTGGGATGGTGTACATTGTGTTACCTGGTGAATTGGAGTCTTCTGTGGTGAACTTTGCATAGGCTAGTTATAACAGAGCCTAGGGAGAGAGATGAACAATCAGAAACAATTCAGACATTCAGATAGTCAGAAATAGGTTGCAAAATAGAGAGAAAGAAAAAGACATCAAAAAACAGAGCATTGCAGATGCAAAACAAGGTAAATAGGCCTTCAGTTGTATGCCAATGCCCTTTGAGCATTTCATGTTGACAGTGGATTGGAAGAACAGCCCCAGTTTCTATATTTTCTCAAACAGTTTTCTCCAGGAATTTGTGTGTGTCTTGGTTTTTATTTTCTTTCCCTATTTGTTCATTCAAATCATGCAATATGACCTCTCTTTGGAACAAATGTATGTAGGCATAGTACTATTTCTGCACAAAATTCCAGTCAATGGTCATAAGACTAGATAAGGTTCATGTTAATAAATTAGACATCATTCTAACCAAGCAAATTATGGATCACGTAGGCCCATAATATTACGACATATATTGGAATGAAGGAATCAGTAACATGTGGGTTAAGACTTATCCTCTTGGATGGAATGGGTAACTTGTGGGTTAAGACATATTAGAAACTATGTAGAAGATATTCAAAAATTATTTCAATAGCATTATGTGAGATATGAGATGATGTATTTGATTGTACTCTGCTCTCATATTGGGAGATATTTTTTAGTGTATCCTTAAGGCTCTTTGTATTGTATAAGGCTATTCTCTTCAGGATTTTACTATTTTGACTATTTGGATACAATAATTGGTTAATCATATTTCCATCAGTGGATTGATTGGTTAATCATATGCCATTTCTAGTGGTTGAAACTAACTAAAAAAAAAATATTGCATTTCCAAAGTATGTTAACCACAGTAGTAGTCTAAAACTCTACAAATTAATGTAATCTAGTCAAAAGATAGTTTTACACAGGGCAAGTCATGCCATTATATAGTCTGACTGAAAAATACAAATTACTTTCTCAGCAAATAAGAAATGGCAAAAATACCTTTTTTGAGACTAATTTATTCTCAAAATTTAGTAAAGCTTCAGACTTTATTTCTTCAATTAAGGTTGATCTCCTGCTGTCACCTGAAGGCAATGGAGTCCATCCCAGCTTTTTATAGGTCTCATCAACTACAGATTCTTTATCCATATCCCCATGGTTGTCCATTGATGGTGAAGAAATAGGCTGAACATCAACTAGAGGAGAGAACACAGACATGTCATCCTTAAAAGTGAAATCATTATGGGAAGCATACAGCCTTGACATGATCCCGCTTACCCGTAAATGCTTCCCACCCGGAGTCTGTTCTCCTGATGGTGGATGCAAACTGTATGATGCTGCACTTATACCACTTATTGAGATTGGAGAACCATCTGCAGTAGCAGTACCAATCTGACCAGAAAGACATGTAGGCTGTGTCATGAATGTAGAAAAGTGGGGTAGAGAAGCTGAAGTGGGTAGTGGATCTGGCATAAGGATGCTATCTTCTCCAGAATGTCCTAAAAGAGCAGCCTCATCTGTGCACTTGGTCTTATCCACAAGAGCAGGATTTGACCGCTGCCAGCATAAGCTAGTCACTTCCTGTTCAAAAAGTTGACATTATTAAATACAAAAAGCATTGTATCCAAACCCATTAACCAAGAATAAACAAGATTCTAAAAAACATCAAATGGAAAGATAGCAAACTTAAATGAATTGCATTGATCTATCAGACATTAAATAAACACAAGGATTTAATCGCTTTGCTTTTAGTTACATTAAAATATATTTCTTATCTTAATCTTCAATAATAAGAATACAAAATTGTCTGCAGAAATGAGACAAGGATGTCCATTTACTTTTTACTTGTTTTAACTATATACACAAGGTACTTTACAGGCTTCCATCTTCACTTTCTGGTATCTTATGCTTATTTCTCTATAGCAAATATATAAATGGTGCAGTCAAAGTGTGATATTTATTGCACAGAATCTTCGAGAAAAACATAACTTAAATTACAAAGAAACAAAGGAAAAATTACTTCTATTTTAATTTTTTACCATCTTCCAGATCCTCTCATTAACCTCCCATTACCTTAACCTTACTATTTTGTAAGCCCAATGATATGCGATCGCCACTACTGGGATCTATCCTCCAATGTCTCCTAGAAGACCGTTTCTCTAGGTAGCATGTAAATAATATCAATCATCTTAGCTTTCCTATGCTCATGAAAGACAGTCAAACAAGACCTAGGATTTAGCACTTTAGCTTTTTCCTCTCTTCTTTCCTTCTTTCTTGCTAATTCCATTCCTAACAACAAATATTTTTGGCCCTCACTTTGCACATCTATTTATAGTATATACTTGTACATGTTCAGGGATTGCCTTTTTTTAAGATTAATCCCTGTGTTTTTAGTCCTTTGTTTTTCCTTTTTTTCTTGATTTATTGTATTTGCTTTGAGTCTACAGTCCCCTTTTTGCCATTCTTTGATATTGTAAGTTGCTGTACATTCCAATTCATTTGATCTATTCTTGGTCATCTGTGGACATTAATATAAAGTTAAATAAGAAGACCATAGACTATGAAAGTAACTAAACATGAGAATACACAAGAAAAAGGAAAGAAACAAAGTAAGAAAGTAAGTGAGGAAACCAAAAATGATTAAAACCCATGACACACAAACATTAAATTTACACAAAAGATCCTACCTCAGAAGAACCATAAGCACGAAGAATAGTAAAAGGATGCAGTGCACCACGGACATCATAAAACACAACACGGCCACTGTAAGTTCCTGCAGCTAGTACCAATCCATCATCTTTGAAGGCCAGCGAAGTGAAAGGTGATTCAAAAGGAATACAATATACTGGCTTTTTTGATGTTGAATCAAAAGCATACAGTTTTATATCAAAACCAACGCTGACAATCATCTGCACTAAGAACAAGAAGAAAACTTGAATATATGACAATTAAAACTTAGTTAAAGAAACCTTTTGCTTTTTCCACCCCATTCCTTTAACTCTATGCTTCATAGCAAACAATTTGACATAAGATCAAAAATTTATGTGCATTGGCAATTGTGCAAATGAAATTCACAAAACCTGGTAAGGAAAAGAGATCAAAACACTCTTCAAATTTTATTGCTTTTAAATCTGAGCATTCTAACATGATTTTCCAAAAAGTAAAGTCACTGTTTCCTGAAAAACAAGATATTCATGACATATGTTGCACCAACCTTGTCATTACTGGGGCAAAAGCAGACACCTGTGGTGGGTGCTGAATGTTGTTTTGTCCATGAAACCTGGCATAGAAACAAATTGGACAGGTCAAAATAATTTTTGCTTCTCAAGATGTTTGAGTTAAATGTTCGTTAAAAAATTTGGACCTCCAATACATAAGCATGTGATACATTGGCGTGCAAACAAAGAATGTCTATCCTTTGATATTCCAAATAAGAGTATACAATCCAAGTTTTCATCACCTATTATGGTTGTTCAAGGAAATCAATGTAATTTCTTTCTTTCTTTATGACATGTATCACAGATTAAAAATTACAAACAGAATGAAAAACAAACAAAAATTCAGAATCTATTGCATATCTGAATTTCAAATGTAACAGGAATAGTGCCACAAAAATTATTGTTCTAAATCATGGAATGGAGAGCATGGTGACAATAGCATTGATTGACATTCATTGATCATCAATCAACATTCTTTTATCCCAGTACGTAGCTTTTTAGAGGCCCAATAAAACAATATTGGATGAAATAAGACCTAACCATACACCAAGTTAGATTGTATAGATAGTGGTAACAATATATGGTATTTGAGAAGAGAACTTTATGAACCTATAATATTAATATAATAGTATAAAAGTAAGAAATGTAACGATCACCTTTGGACTGCGAGCAGTTGTATCCCAGAGATGTACTGACCCCTCATCTCCTGATGTCACAAAAACATGCCTGCTTGTTCGAGAATAATCAAGTACCCTTAGGACCTTTTGACAACAGAAACCAGATGTCATATGTAAAAGTATTCTAAGTCAATGATATCTTATAGAGGTGACAGTGTTAAAATAACAATCCATTAAGAAAATATGTGTATCTGTTTACATAAATTAATCTATGGCAGTACACATCTTCAGCTCATTATCGACAAGTTGGTATGATTATCTAATTATCACATTCCTCTGTAGAGTATCTATACACACCTGTGCATGCGGATCCTTAAGTTCTGTAGCTCGTGTTGCAGAAGCAAGATTATGAAGAAGCAGATTTCCATTATAACTGATGGAAGCCAAATATTCATCTTTACAGTTGTATGTGATGCCTGCAATCGAGTCTGTGTGGCCTTTCAACCACTTAATACACCTTTGGCGTTGCAAATCCCATACCCTAACAACCTTCCCTGTTCCACCAGAACAAAGATATCTGGAGCTTTTACTGTTAAAACAAATTCCAAGTATTGACTCCTGAAAAAGCCAAAAGATGACATTTTAGGATGTATCTCATGATCGTTATGTAATTTTTGTGGATTATTTTTCTCCACTTGGATAATTTGTTTTTAATTTTCAAAAGCTAGATTCACCAATTGGAAACTTTTCAGAACAATTTTCATTAAATTTACTGCCTGTAAAATGTTATTGTACCTTTATAGATGTTCTACAACACAAGTACTTGGTCCCTTTTGTGGGAGCTCTGTCCTGGGTTCTTATGCTACTGTAGATTGCTTAAATGATACTGGTTTGCTCCTTTCTTATACAAGTATTGCTCTTAGATAAACAGTAAATCAAGGGTATAGTGTATGTTCTTAAACAATCAGATATGGGTTGGAAAAGGTCATCACAAATCTGGACCTTCAGGATGTTTGTTCTCCTTAAGAATGCTAACAGTTCCTGTGATGTTACAACCATGTGGAAGAGATTTGTATTGTCGTACAGTGAGATATCTTGTCTTGGAATACCTGGTTCAGTCTACCCAAAACAAAGGAGTTGAACCATTGCTAAGTAAAAGAGATAGTGTGTGATTTCCATGAAGAGTATAAGAACATAGTTTCAATAAACATACCTAACCATACTTGTATGACACTGATTTCTTGTAGAGATCTGCTGGATGGAGTTTGATATATCTTTGTTTTAGATTGGGAAGAGTGCTCAATTTATAGGTCTGAGTATCCCTGTTGGTTTTAACTTAGATTGTAATTTTCGTGATGGCACTCAGTCATATTAAGACCTCTATTGATTGAACATAAATGATGCAAACCATAGTGGACAATCCTCCTCCTCTAGGGGGGATGAAGACCCACCAATCTTTTCCATGTAATCCAATTAGCATTGAAATCCCCAACAACAATCCATTTGGCCTCTTGATCCACTCTTAGTAGATCATTTATCTGATTCCAACGTATAACCCTATCTTGAACAGATTCAGGGCTATACATATAAACAAAGAGAACAAAATGGGAAAATATAGAGTTCTAACTAACACTGCCATTGACCAATCAGTTGAAATGATTTCCTGGAGACCAATTTCTTGACGGTTCCATATGATAGTTAGGCCACCCACAATGCCCTAAGCTTTCCTGAGAATGAGACCCCATTTACCTTGAAAGAGAGAAAGAAGTAACGACCTGATCCGAACTCAGTTTAATTTCTTGAATCAAATAGATATCCAAGAAGCTCCTAAGAACCTTCTCTTGAAAAGGGAATTTAATCCCCTAATATTCCAAGAGCATAACTTATTTGGGAGTCCTTGGATTTCTTGGTACTCTCCAAGCCATTTTCAAGCTAAGATTGATTCCTAGTTGCAATATCGGCCAAAGTTGCCAAGTGTAAGATAGCATACTTGTTTGGTCTTTAGACCCTAGCATAGCCAAAATCCCCTTTCCTTTTCCCAATCCTTCTATACATCATTCCTTTACTAATTCCTTCCAGTTCAAAACTTGAATCCTCCTGGCGATCTGAATGTCCTTTGATTTTCTCCTATTCTTTGCTATTGAAATTAGAAAACTGGAACCTACGATGGGGCTTTAATCTTTTTTCCTAACTGATTCGGATCTTTTCTGAAGTCCTCTACTAGCCTTGGACCAAAAGGATGAACCTTTTCCAGAGATATTTGTTTCAATAGTCACAACTCTCAAAAAACAACCCAAAAGGTGCAGCAAAACAAAATCATTAGTCCCCAACACAAGGTGGTTTTGTAACAGTTGTGACAATTTTGTAACCACCAACTATATAAGAGCAGTAATTTTGTTGTGGCACAAGCAAACAAAATTTGAAACAAAAGATCCAATGTTTCTCCTTCTAATTCTGCTTTTGGGTCCTCCTAGTGCACAAGGAGGACATCTCAGCACTCATATATGGACAAGAGGGAGTTGGATTATATCATGTAAGGTAGATTTGAATGTTGAAAAACATGCAGCAGTAGAATACATTGTAATTTTGTGCCTTTAACATGACAGCGGGTATGTAACAATGTGAAGCAAGAAGCAGATTAAATATTTTGCATCTCATTGTATTTGTCTAACTTCTAATAATAACTCAGTAGCAGTGCATTTGTTAATACCAAAGCTGGTTTTACCCTTTTGGGGGGTTTCAAAGATAAAACCTATAGTTCACTTCTCTTTTGTAGCATTATTTCCTTCTTGTGTTGATTATTTTGAATATAAGTAGCAAAATCCATGATAGTGTTGTTTCTTAATTTCTATAAGCAAGATTTGATGAGATTACAGATCACAAATTCTTTGGCACAGTGTTTCAAAAGCTAGATCCATACATTTGAAATAAGCATAAATAATTAGCCTTGAAATATTGAATTTTAAACTTATTCGTAACATGGACTAGATGCTAAACAACTTGTTAACAAATGGAAATAAGATCAAGTTGGTTCATGGTGCCCAATGCAAAATCTGACAATGCCACCAAAGGAACAACATTGCCAATCAGGACTAAATACAAATTAAGGAAGATGTTTCTCAAGTACACATTTGTCAATACAACTAAAAGGAATAACATTTTCTAGAATGAACAAAATATTGAAGATGACACATATGTAAAGGAAATAAATAAGATTTAGATGATAGGATTCATTAGGCACCACAAATTCAGAAATATCTTGTTAAGCAACTATCATGACTTTCTCTTCATTAATGGGACTAATAGAGTGAAGCCACAACCAATGTTGAGGGACTTGGTGAAATGGATCCCACTCAACCAAGATTCTTTAAAATCAATTTCAATGGAGCTGCTAGAGAAAACTCCAAAGCATCAAGAGTTGGGTATTTTGTCTATGATTGATTGGGTTCTCTAATTAGAGTTGCTTCTAGAAACTATTGGAAGGCATCAATAATGAAGTTGAAGCACAATCCTTCATATTAGGTGTTTAAGTTGAAATCCAATGTGGAATTTCAAAAAAAATTGCATAAATGGTGTTTCAATGGTCATTACCAATGCTATCCATAAGCAATATTCACCCAATTGGAAATTCAAGAATACCCTTAAGACAGGCTGGATACAGTCAAAAGTTTTTTATTTGATCGTTGTTATCAAGAGGCAAATAGGATAGCAAACTTCCTTAATCACCCCATCAAAGTGTTGTGAGTTATAGGAGCTGAATTTCAAGGTCTTCTCTCCTCTAGTGAGCTGGAGAATAGATTCTTGGCTTCAGCTGGGCAAGTGGAAAGGATTTAAACCCTCACCACAAAGGATGAAATGGAAGGAGATGTAATGTCCCTGTTTTCGATCATGTCATGTAGCTTTGGCTTTCTCATTTATAGTCAGTCATGTCAGAGGGGTTATTTGATGTTTTCAGGAGCTCCAGAGTATTTTGGCACCTTCCAATGTTGCCTCTGATCGGGTTTCTGTATTTTTCACAATTTCAACCAGTGATGCTACAAAATATTTAATAATTAAATAATTAATTTTAAGTTGTCAAAAAAGCATAAAATAAAAAGCAACTTAAATTAATTATTTTAATTATTATGTAAAAGTGACAAATAGCCGAAAAAGTTAAATATTTTGAATAAAGTCACTTTTAGGGCTTTGAAGTATAAAGTGGAATTGGAAGCTCATTCTGGGGGATGCTTGGTTTATTTTTATCTAAGTGGATTTTGAAGAGCATCATGAGGAGCTGAAACCCTAGGAGAAAAACCCTATGGGTAAACCAGTTTCGGTAGTGGGAGACCTATCCTAGTTGGTTGCAGGTGGAGCCATTCAAGTTTCACGCGTGGATTTATCATTTGAAGTTTACGAAATTTGTGATGTCTTGTTTCAAGACAAATTTCTGAATTCAAGTCCTGGATGATTTGATGAATAACAAAGGATAATTTCAGAGGTGAAAATAATATTATATCTGCAGTTTATTATCAGCTAATGCATCCATGCACTCAAATTTGGCCTTACTGTTTGCTTTAATGAAGGAGTCGAGGAAGGCATAGCTTAGATATTTGAATATTTGAGGGTGGTGTGGGATTTGAAATTTCCAAGAAGCTTACAAAGAGTAGTACTTGGGTGTCGTACCAAACTATGAAATGAGTTGTACAGACCAAAATCGATAATAGTAATTTATTTTGGAAGTCAAAATTCGTGTGCTATGGTATGAGGAGTTAATGAGTTTGATGGGTCAAACAAGAGTGACGTCTATGAAGCTAGCACTATATTGATTAAAATATGGTTGCCATCAGATTAACCCATATCATTAGTATTTCCAAGTGAGGAGGGATTCTTAGTTGGGTGCCAAATTTCTTGGTTTGAGCGAATCAGGAGTCTACAAAAGGTGATTTAATGGTGTTTATCTTGCTGGCTGGAGGCATAGACATTAATGTTTTTTTAATGAAGCTTGAAAGCCTTAAACTTCCTACCACCGCTTAATACCAAGTCGCTACTATTGTTCAAGCCATGGTTATAGAGGAGAGTTGTCACTACTTTATACCAAACCGTACCTCATAAAGGTAAAGGTGAGCAGGTCGATGCATCTTAAAGCAAAAAATAACAAGTTTAAATACTCTAAACCAATCGCACCCTTCTCATAGTGCCATACAATATAAACAAAGGAAGGAAACATAGCAGTTCTTTGAGGCATTGTACTAGTCAGGAAGTGTGATGTGGCTGTAGGAGTGGGCTAAATGAAGTCTGATTTCAAAGAAGTCTGCCGTACAAATTACTCATATTTTTGTATTGCACATTTAATTGGGAGTGCTGATGGAATATTAGGTCAGAAATAATTTTATTGAAATGAATATAATCTGATAATTATGTTAAATTCTGAAGTTTGTAATTTCTGAGAAAGGCATATTTATCAGATACAATATTAATAAATCGAAGGACTGAAGTTTCAGATTAGGTAACCTTTGATGCTAGCATTGAATGTTATTATTTTTTGTATATGAATTATGAAAAAAACCCTGCGATGTATGTGTGAAAACAAACAATCATCCATCTTTGGAAAATACTCCAAGTTAAGCCCAAAACTGTGGAACACCAAACTGTCTGACGAAATGCTTGTACACCAGAAATCATGAAACTAAAAAAAAATGACATACAAAATTAGTCCGGGACATTTTAGTGGTATCAGAGCTGGAGATCTTGCCAGTCGGTGGGTTTTGATGCCCAATTTTAATAGAAAAAAATTTGATCAGTTTAAAGTTTCTAGCTAGCTGAGGGGTTTAACAACGAAAAATCATTCTTAGTTGTTTCCAATAAGTGACCAGCACTTACCCAAATCAGTTGCAGCAGAGTGTTGGTTGTTTCAAGTGGAAAAGATGAAGTCCATGCAGGAGCTCCTGACAGAATTGATGAAAAATTTCGAAAAATATGATAAGAATTCAACAAAATTTATAGAGCATCCTAAAGTGTTAGAATCTCTCTTTTCAAACAAAAACCCTAAATGGAATTGGGATCAGCTAGATGATATTGAAGGTACCCTAGTATTGCTTGTGGACATGCAATCTTTGGGAAGTGCAAACTATAATGTCCCCGTTTTCGATCATGTCAACATTGAATGTAGCTTTGGCTTTCTCGATTGTAATGTCCCCTTTTCATGGCGATGGATTTTGGAGGAATTGGCCTATTCCTGATCTTCGTAGGCTAATGGAGCTTGATAAGAAGATCGTTTGGCAGATACCCAGTTAATTGGTTGGCTCGTTTCGTGATTTAGTCTACATATGGAAGTGTTCTAATGATTTCTTGATATGTTTCTATTTTTAGAAACCTCATGTTATAACGTAATGTTATGTTTGCACTTTATGTTATGAATAATTATTTTATTATAAAGTGCAAATGTAAATAATAAAATAAAATAATATTATAATATTCCTTCTAAAAGGTGACTTGGGAAAGTTCTAGAAGGAGGCCAACCTCTTGAGGAAAAAGTATAAATAACATCATGGGCTTCATTCTCATCATCCAGATTTGTTGTTGTTGATGTTTGATGTTTGATGGTTGTGGAGCCTAGGGTTTCTACAGTTGTCTTTGGCCATTGAGAACGGAAACTCTCAATTGGTGAGCAATTTTGAGGGTGTGAAATATCACTTGAATTATTGCAGCTGGGAGAAAGTTACTTCAGACTTTCTATTTGAGCTTCATTGTAAAAACTTAGTGGCCTTTGGCCAAGTTTTTGTGTGGTTTGATTTGAGGAATTGTTGAAGACATTTTTGGTGATCAAAGTCTTCATCTTTTGGCGATGCTAGGGTTTGACTTGCAGCATTCTTCATTTCCAGAAATTCTGGTATGATATCTTTCAGTCACATAAGTCTGCATATTAGAGCCATAGACATACATTCATATTATCATTTTGTTAGATACTTTTGGATGGTATTTGAGCATTGGAGTTTCTTTAGTTTTCCTTCAAGGGAGATTGATTGCAGCTAGTATAATCTGTTTATATAGCATCCATTTAACAGTCAAGTGGCAACCACTTAGTGCCACAATTTTGTGAAGGGAGCATCTAAAAATTCATAAATAATTCAAGGTGGATGCGTGGGGTGTCTAGGAAGGATATTACTGCCATTTGAAGGTCATAGGTTGATACTCCAAGGAGAATCGAATTATTTATTGTTGACTGTCCATTAAATCGGTGTGATTTCTCCAAGCTGGGCGCACTAGGAAAGAGGACGATTTTGGGAGAAAAGAGCATATTAAAATCTGAAAATATTCAGGGATGTTCATTGAACATCTAGAAGACATAGTCCGCTATTTTGGAGGGTCAAGACAGTCATATTTGTGAAGAATCGAATTGAAGGATAAGTCTGATGCAAATTACAGTCATACTGTAACAGTGCTGAGAACCCACATTTTGCTCTTGATTGGTAAATACTACATCGATTTGGCTTGGGACTTGATTCGCCCCATTGCTAGTGTTTTGGTGATGGCGTTTGGAGCTTGATCGGATGGTTGATGGCTGTGTATAATTTATGGCAAAAGGATTCAAATCAGAACAGAGGCAACTTGGTTTCTAGTTGTAAGAGCAACATTTCATCATATACTCCCTCAGCACAAATTCTCCAGGTTTCTCTATCAGCAATGTCTTTCAATTAGTTGGCATTTCATCATGCATATTTGCATTGTAACAATCAGTCATTCATAGCTGCATTATTTAGTCAATATTTGCTGTTGTAGGAGATTTGCTGTTGTAGGAGATCATTCATTGTAATCAGACTTTGGCATTGTAATTGGACATTGTTTGTGAAGCCAAGAGTCTTGGCTATCTATCTAGCATTGTACTCAAACTGTCATTCAATGAAGGAGCTATAAGTTATATGCCAAATGCTTGATGTAATCTTCATGCTGATTAGAGTATTAGTTTGCACGCCAATTGTTTGACAAAATGTCAATTGGCTGTAGGTGCATAATTTACATGTAGAAATTATATATATGCATTTGAAAAGGCAAAAAGAGTCATATATGCATATAGATTTGTTGGCGTTTAAATTCGCACCTCACGGTATCTTGGTTGAAAACGGACAGCTATGCACAGATAAACTGCTCTTCAAAATAGGAGGGGAAGCTCTCTCTTGCTGATGGTGTTGTAAGAAAGTAAACTAAAAACTAAGTTGCCTATCTTTTTGATCAGCTTAGAGCACAAGGTTTATTAAACACAAACGCCGCAGTTGAGATTTTCTGATATAAGAAGTTCAACTATGACTAATTTAAACTAAAGACGTTCCTAACCTCTCAAAAGTAATAAGCGAGCAAGGAAACTAGGAAATAAACAAGGTAGATTTTCTGACAAAGTACTTCAATAACCTCTCTCTCAACAAACACCTACACACTTCACTGTAAGTTGAAATCAAGATCACAAAAGCGGAACATAAATAACGGAAATCTGAGATTTTCGACCAAGGCAAAGGAGGCTCATGATTTTATTACTCAAATCTCTGGAACAAAGCTCACTTCTAACATGCCTTGAACAAGAAATTGCAGCTAAAGAGGCTGGCAAACTTATTCTTAACACAATAGAAACAGCAATCACACTAACTCCTTGTTGGCTAAAGAGGCTCAACAATTTGCTTATCACAACACAATTGAACAATACTTGAGCAACAAATAGAAGGCACAATAGGCTCAGCGTTTTGTTCTCACTAGCACGGTTCAAGAAACTAAATGAGCAAAGGCTCTTATTTATAGAGAAGCAGAGGAGTAGGGAACCCTAAAATCTCCTTGCTTTCACAATCTAGGGCTTGCTCAGCAAGCAAGCTTTATTACTAAATCTAGAAAGAAGATAACATCTAAAACCCTAAGAAAGCATAAAAAGCGGGAAACGCCAACTATTACATTTTATCCTCTTTCTATCCTCAAAGAATGGATGAGAATTATTCCAAGAATAGAAAGAAAGCGGGAAAGAAAGCTTCTAGAAGAAAGCTGCTTTAAAGCTCGATCACATCCGCTAGGAAGTTAGAGATTGTGTCCCGGTTCGGTGCATCTATGCCTTCAAAGGCAATATTCCGATTCTCCAAGATCTCTTCGCCTTTTGTGATCAAACCTAGAGGATCTTTCACTTCTTCAGTTGCTTTATGAGTTTTATTCTTGAAAAACATCGCTGCCCCAAAAGATGACTCACAAATTTGATAACTTGGCGGCTCTGCAACTTTATGCTTTTGACACTTCGCTTGATTTCCATCAGAAGAGTATTGCAACACTCTTTTCCGATACCTTTCCTCTTTCTCATATCACACCTTCTCTTGTTCTTCAGCTGAGATGATGAATTTTTAGCATAGTGCTGATTTGGTCTTAAACTTGAGGGGAGTGTACTCCATATTGAAAACCTTGAAGAATGACTGTAAACTCGCCTATGTTCAGACAAGTCTTGAGCAACTTTCTATTTTTAGAAT
>VDFB02127490.1:0-10579 GCA_007258455.2 Sequoia sempervirens
GACTATCTAAAGCAATGTTTATAAGTCGATTTATAAGGAAATCAAAGGTCAACTTTATGATATTTATGACTGTGCATAAAGGCCGAATTAATAGCATGTTGTCCAATGCCATAAAGGAAAACATTCTAGAAACCCATATGCAGCAATGAGTCGATATTATGAATGAGACTAAGTCGAAACCATTTTGTGGAGTTTCCTTGACTTAGTAAAACATATGATGGAATATTTGAAGCAATAAATGAATGCTTGCATGTCGATTAGAAGGTCGATGACTGAGTTTGGATTTTAAATGAGCTAAGCCAACTCTAGTGAGACTAAGTCAACATTTGTTATGTGTTTCTAGTTAAATAAATGGCTGATTCAATAACATGAAACCATTCCAACTCTGTAGGAGAACTTTGTTGTTTTGGCACCACCTTTGAATCCTTTACTTTGTAGATATCCTTTTTGAGTGCAAGATGAATTCAGCCATATGGTGATTTGAACTAGTCTTTCATTGTTGTCGAGCAGAAAGGACAATCTGTAGCTTTGACCAGCAAAGTAAGCTCTCAAATGTGTGCCATCTTATGATTGTGAATCATGTGTTAATGTGCATGTATTTTTTTGTCAAATGTATTCCTAATCTTTAGGTTGTGTGGTCTCTTACTTGGTGTACAAATAGTAGTATGAGTTCATTTGTTGGGATACGTTCTTCTTCTACACATTCCTTGTGTGTTATTTTGTTTTATATTAAGTGAAGGCTTTGAGCATTGAGAGATAGTTTAGTATTATTTTGAGAGAAGTATTTTTATCAACTTGAGAGATTGAGGTTATTGTGAATTACTAGAGAAATCGAAGGTCAAGCTAGATGTTGTTCTAGGATAACTGTGTTTGTAGTTAGTCGATTGGGTATCTTTTCACAGGCATGAGAATAATCTTCCTTTTCTTCCATTCAAATTTTGAAAGAGTTATATCTTGATTGATGAACAAGTTTACTATGGTTACTCGCATTTAGGGAGAAGTAATATTTACTTTGAATGAGAAGTTGAATATGTTTACTCTGTCTATGAAATTTTTGTATTTACTCCATGATAGGAGATATTGTTTGACATAGGTATTTAATTATACTAGATATGTTTGGAGAGATTGTTTGACATAGGTATTTAATTATACTAGATATGTTTGGAGAGATTGTTTGACATAGGTATTTTATTATACTAGATATGTTTGGAAAGGTTGTTTAACATAGGAATTTTATTATACAAGATATGTTTGAACATGGGTAGCTTAATGGAATAATCGTAACTAGATATTTGTTATGCTAGTTGGCTAGTAGGTTACTCTTGGAATTGTTGTCCAATGAAGGGAGGGAACTAGTACTTTGCTTATTGAGTTATGTTACCTTAGGTTTGTGTTAAGAGATAGGTTATCCCGGGGATTAGCTTACCCATGGAGAATGATTACCTAAGCATAGATATAATAGCCTTAAGTCAAAACAATATTTCCATAATGTAGGTGAATGGTAGTCCTTCACTCAAAGTACTGAGTGAGAACACTTTGGCCAAAGTAGTGTGATTGGCAGTGGCTCCACTATCAGTTCACCGTGTCCATTTAAATGCATGAGGGGTACCTAGCATAGGTTATAAATCCTAGTCATGTAGGACACAATACTAAGCTCAGAGTGGTATGTTGTATGGGGTTACCCAACCAATACCTTTGTCGAAGGGTAGGGAAATCTATCATTGATATATGTGCAGGGGACTGCATATGAGTCCTTGGTTGGCATAAAAGTGATTGAGTGATGTTTCTCCTCCTCAGCAAGTGGTAGAAGACCAAGGTTTTGAAAGGTAGCTTCTTGGACCATCTATATACTATGCTATGAAGCTCAAAGGAGCTATGTGTGTAGTTATGCACTTTCTTGGAATATCATACTTTGTGAAATATTGTAATGGAATGAAAATCCTTTTTGTATATTTTATAGCATCTTTGTTCATACATTCTCAATAAAGAAAGGAAATTTTTTTATTGCAGTGGCTTGTTATATAGTTTATTTTACTCGCACAATAAAAATGTAAGAAATTTACTTCAATGATCGTTTGACATATTACATAAAAGCTAATTCCATCCCCAAATCCAAAAATCCATATCTCTCATCCCAAACCAAAAACCCTCATTCTAGATCCAAACATCCCCATCCTAGTGCTAAAATACTAGATCTATTTAGGTCCCTAAATCCCAAAATTGGCAATTGAAAAATCCTTTGTCCCACTTCTAACATTTAAAATACTATACACCCAAAATCTCACATCCTAATCCAAAGTTTCAACATCCATCATGGTATGTGGAATTGTTGTCCCATGAAATTTGTTCATGCCTCCACCATCCTATACTTCCATCCACCTATATTTCATAATTGAATTCATTATCCAATGTATTTCACCCTTTAAACCAAGATTCACTTAGCGCCCATCATCATCCATCCAACTTGCCTTCCATTTCCCCTTGTAGCATCTAACAACATCATAGCTATGATAGTACCTGATGGGCTTAGTTAATAGCTAGTTTTCTTCCATTTAGTTTATATATTTTAAACATTTCAAGCTGCTTATTTCATAAACATTCTTGAAACATATATATTTTATGCATCCTAAACTAGACTTTGATATGTAGAAATATAGTTATTCTATGATTATATTTGCATGGATAAATGTGTGAATGTTCATGAAATTCAATATGAATCTATGTTTAATTTATGATTGTTAATGATGTGTATACTTTAGATGAAACTAACCTCTTGCAGCTAGAAGAACTATAACCCGCAACAACTGGATTAACCAGCTCTCAGCCAAAGGGTTCCATGTAGATTGCAGGGGAGAGTCCAAAACATTGAAGATGTGATACTTATAGGAAATGATGGAAATGATCTTTAAATTGGTCGATTGTGAGTCACCAAATCATCCAATAAGATGACGAGAGGAAGAAGTATGTATTGATAAGGAATCCAACGTGATATTTTTCACAAAGCATGTCTTTGTCGAACCGTTAGGGCAAAGTTTTAATTCTATTTCTCTTATTTTTTCTTTTTCAACTATGATTTTAGTTGCAAATACTAGTCTTCTCCCTATTCTTGAGGGAGAGTGGACATATGCATTTATTATTTTTAGTCCTTGTGTGAATAAAATCCCTACCGAGCCTATATTTGGATCGGTGGTTGAGGAGAAAATCTAGTTGGAGAATATAGTTGATAGTTCCAATTTTTGTTTTAATAGACAATACTTTGTTAGTTTTTTGTTATTTAGTTGCATTGGATATGTAGTCATGAATGAAATATCTATAGAGATTCTTGTCATCTTGTAAGAGTTTAGTTTTTATGCAATAAAGGTGATTCAATTTACTATTATGATTGGTTGATTCAAGTAGTGTACATTTGATTTCTCTTGTGGGAACAACTTGAGCAAGGGCCACTCGAGGTACTGTTCACCCACCTTGATTTCTGTCATTAGATTAGATGATTATACTGTTACATTAAATTCAAGTAAAATCTTAATTACATGCACATGAATGATATCTTGTATCATGAATTATGCTATGTAATATTTGCTTGAGTTGTTCTCTCAAGAAGTTAAGTAGTTAGGAGTCAAATTCAATAGTATTAGTGAATTGCAAAGTTCATATTTAGTAGTTAACAACTTCAATATTAAGTTGAAGGTACTCATAGCATAAGTAGCAAATTATTATTTCCCATGTTTTGCAAGTTAACACTTTTTTCTTCCAGCCTTTGTTGTTTTCTTATACATGTGCAAACCACCTATACTCACTGATATAGGTCGTGTAGAGTCCATGAATGCACATATAGTTCTAACATCACCAAAAGCTTACGAAGCCCTAGTTGATAATTAAATGAAGCCTTTGCAAGAGTTTGGTGAACTATTTAGCTAGGAACCCCTCCTCTGAATTGTGTGTCTAACACCAAGTCAACTGAGCATTAGAAAGGCCTTACAGTACCATCTTTACATTTTGGATAATCCAAATTAGTAATCAATAATTTTTATATTAGTATCTAGAAGTATAACAATAATCAACATAGTTTATTTGAATTACTTATTCAACAAGGGATATTATCAACTCACCATGGAAACATACACTTGAATTTGAGTATCCTAAATCTAAATCCCTATCCCACATCCAAAATACAATCCAAAAAATCCTAAATATAAATATATCCATCCCATCCTAGTAGCCAAAAAGAAGCAAAATCAAAAAGAAAAAAATAAGAAGTAAAATCAAAGGAAAATTTGATCATTAGGGAAAACCTTCCACAATCACAATTAGCCTAGTTTCAAATAATATTTCTACCCATACAGCCTATCTTATCAACCTTCCACAATTTCATCCAATTTTCCCTTATAGGTCTGCAAACCTAGTGTATTGAACATATCCTGCAAAATAATTTGCAAGACCACAAACCATTTATCATTCTAAACACCCACTATTGCATTCTTAAACATACTTCAAAATTTCATCAGGTTATTTTGGAACATATTCCTCAAACTGATGTTGCTATGTTGCCCTCCTAGGCCAATTAGGCCACTTTTACAAAGCATCTACCTACAAAACACCTTCTCAATCAAAAAACTTTGTTCTCAAACCTTAACCAGACCCCAAATACCTTGAATCAACAAATTTTAGTCACTGAAACCTTCACTAATGAACCAAAGCACTAAACCCTTGTTTTAGGCCTTCATATGCTTGAAACATGGAGGGTTTAATGAAACTACAACCCCCAAGCCTTCACTCTGCAAACCAGGGCTTCAAACACATCCCATATGCCCTGAACAAGCTTATTCCACCATTACTTGACCAATTCCAAAGGCATTTATACAAACCCTAGCCTCTAGCCATTCAAATTAAGCCAAAATCCATGAAAATACCTCTAGGGTAGCATCAAAAACTTCTCAAACACCATTCCTGCTCTCAAAACCTCCATTAACATCTATAACTAACCTAAGGCACCCATTCCACCAAGTCTTAAGCTAATATATAGATGGAATGGGTGATTAATCCATTTTATACACCTTCAAACCCTTAAAACAGGGTTCTTAACCTATTAACAGAAAATTGCTTGTAGAATCCTTAAATCTAAATGGAATTGAATCAAACCAAAGCCAATCCTGCTTGTTACTTCGTATCTATCAACTTCTAATGAAAATTGGATAAAAATAGATGGTACGGGGCTATACAATGGCCCACAACAACATTTTACCATTAATTTCTAAGAAAATAGAGTTTATTTTATGGTTTTCAACTTCAATACAAACTCCAAAACTAGACTTCAACCCACACACCCTATATTTAAGCCTCACACAACCAAAAACAACTAAAAAACTGACCTCAACCAACTTTTGAGCTTCATGACCATTAGTTTTCCTTTGTTTTCTCTTTTGCATTTTACACTTTGACAACTTTTTCACAATATTTGTAAATGTGACAATATAAACTCTAAATCGACCAAATGACTTAGTACATTATAAATGGTCTAGTATGATCTTGATAAGGTAAAAGACTCGAGACCTACCATATGCCTTGTTTTGCAAAATGAATATCATGAATTGCCTACCAAGTTGACAAGCAACAAATCCAAAAGAAAAAAAATTAAGAAGCAATTTGTAAGAAAAAAGTAAAAGATAAAAATCATCCAATGGTGAAAACCATTCTCATGATGCCTTGGACAAGTATAATGATGAAATTTCATTCTCAATTGTTGTGTATACTTTCTATCCATGAGCATCCTACACTTGGGGCAAGTTTCTCCCATCCATCATATTTGTATATCTATCCCATCATATTCAATCCATCCTACCCTATTGATTTTGACCTTGATAAGGGCAAGGGAATAATGTTGAAACATGCTTTGGAAATCTCTTGATATACCCATTCTTTGCACAAAATTCTACCACATGTCTTCACAAACATTGCAACGCAATGTTATGAGTGGCATATCTAGCATAGGGCATGTTGTTTCTATGTAATATATTCCTTGGATATCACATCCTAAACCCTTCAAACATCCATGATCCCAAATCCCTCCATATATCAATCCCTCAAACATTCCATCCTTGTCCCTAGACTTGGTTTTCCCTTGTCATTGGTTACAAGCAAATGGCTACCCACATGCAATCCAATGTAGCAAATCCCAATAAATTTCAAAAAAAATATCCAAATGTAGGTAATCCTAATCTATTGTAATTTTTCTAAGCAATCTAGTGCATCATCCAAAAGCATCTGTGAATTTTCTTTCTAGCCTTATTGCAAACCTTGATCAATTCAAATCAAATCATTGTCATTAGGATATATCATTTTCAATCCTCACTTTGTTCTTTGGGATAGATCATAGCCACATTAATAATGATGTCATCATCATCAAATTAATCAATCCTAGGCTTTCAAGTTAATCAAGGGAAAAATCTTATTTGTTTTATCATTTGTGCATGTTTTCTTTGCTTTCTTGTGTGTGTTTCTTTTGTACATCTTGTCTTTTGTGATTTGGTCCTTGAAACATACCACCACAATGACATCATGGTATTTCATAACATGTTGTCATACACCATATACTTTCTTGCAACCTTTTCTATTGAGTTACTCCTTTATGCACTTGACATCATCACCATGGTCTTTATACCTTGGTGCATAATCCTAAGTGCTACATTAAACACCAAGTTTCTTAATCGACTAGCATGACTATCCTGCCCCCATTAATTCACATCACCCTTCTTTCCATCTCTCAACCTATCTTCTTACATCCTAATCTAGCATTTGTATACTTCTATTTATTATCCTTCAATCCCTTATTCCATCATTAACATCCCATTTTACCACCATATTTCTTCTCCATTCATTAGTAAGCATCTTTCTACCATCTTTGTCATCCATTTCAAGAACACACCCATGTTCTTGAAACCAATCTATCCTCTCGAGGATGCATCCTTACCACCATTAACATCCCATTCTACCCCCATATTTCATCTCCATTCATTAGTAAGAATCTTTGCTAGCATCTTTTTCATCCACTTCAAGAGCACACCCGTGTTCTTGAAACCAATCTATCCTCTCAAGGAGGCATCCCTACCTCATTCCTCTTCATCACTCCCCTCCTTCCAATGACTAGGTCACCTTGCCACTAGTCCTATCTCCTCTCAAAAGTATTTATTTTATCTTTCTTTGAATTTTTATTTTTATTTTCTTAGTCACAACACCATCTCAAACACAGGAATAATGTAGACGCATAAATTTGACCATATCCTAGCATCGCTTGATAAGTCATTAATCAAATAAAATCAATTATTTAATTAACCAATCCAATCATCTTCCTAGCATTAATAAATAAATCCTGATTATTATTTAATTAATTAATAATTTTAACATTTCTTTATAGTCCATCCTTAATTAAATAAATTTAGCACTTATTTAATTGAGTTCATTACTCATACCTCAATCTTTAAAAAAAAAAAAACATAAATTATTTATTTAATTCCTAAAATCACCCTCAAATCATTAGTTGGCTAAAATACAATTAGTTAACTAATTAATCACTTGCACAACCCTAACCATCATTAGCCAAGTCAATATTGAATTAAGCTCAAGGTTGCAAATGGCTTAATGCATGCACAAGGTTGCATAAAATTCTCTTATCAAATCTTAACTATACATTCAATCTAAAAATCTCCACCATCTAAATCCCTTGAATTTGGGGCTTCTCATGCACCAAATCCTCTTAATCAATCCAAGTAATTGATCTCCCAAAAATGTGGTCACATTCTAACATTATTGTGCTTCCTAGATTCATATTTGAAATTACCTACCCTTAAGGATTAGACAGAGCTCTAATCCTAGGGGCTAGACATGCATAGTGGGTTCCAAATTTGTGTTTTACATTAAACATAGAAATTCAAACATTCCTTCTTGTCAACTTAACATGTTTTAGCATGAGATTCTATAAAACCGCCACTACAACATCAATATATTTCTCATCTTTCTAATCATATATTTTTTCTATAATTGGAATGAATTAGATTATTAATATTTATTTATCCTTAGTGATGTCTCCATATGCCTCAAAATTACATTAATTTTTTGTATTTCTTGATTCATTTTAAAAAAAAAATAGGATTACTATATTATTCATTTTATATGCATTGAAAAAACTTACATTTTCAATTATTTTTGTGGAAGTTAAGTGGTGTGCACACATAGTTATCATTTGTTTCAAGATATAACCACTTCAAAGATTATTATATTCTTCATTTTATATACATTGAAAAACTTACATTTTCAATTATTTTTGTGGAAGTTAAGTGGTGTGCACACATAGTTATCATTTTTTTCAAGATATAACCACTTCAAAAATTCACCAAAAAAAATGGTATTCAAGTAAAAAAAATATAACTTGAACTACATGCTCTTAACTATCTTTCCACCAATGGATTTTAATAAATATTTAACAAACAAAAATTGGGTATTTAACTCTTTTAATCTTCATAATTTTCAAAAACGTGGTGATTTAGAAAATATACACTAAATATTGCAATTCTTTTTTTATCACATATTCAAATTTTAAGTGTAAAAATTTCAAATTACTTATCAAGGTTCAAGTTTCATCAATTTTAGAAAAAAAGGTGGCCACTTAGCCCCTCATTCCCCTACACTTACCCACTTAAGAGTGTTAGATGCAAGCAATTTGACCTCAAGATTTGAGTGAACATCTTTAAAAGAAGGAAATCTACTTAAGTGTATATTATTTTTATTGATAGGAAGATGTCCTTCAAGAAACATACTTTGGAGTTTATTGTCATCAAAATGATGCTCAAGTTTGCCATATAATGATTGAAAACAAATAACATAACCATTTATAGGCTAATTGTTTCATTGTGCACACTCAATCAAATTATCCACAATCATTTTCAATCCCATATTGATTTGAAAATGTTGTAAGAAAGTGGCAACCAATTCATCAAAAGAGTGAATGGAAACTAGAGGTACAAAATAAAACCATTAGATAGCACAATCTCTTAAAGGTTCTTGAAAATAACTTAGGGTAGATCTTATCCTCATATGCAAAATCCAAACATGTTGCATTGAAATTTTTAAATGAACATTAAGGTCACCTTTTCCATTGTGCAGCTCAAATCTTGACACAACAAACCTATGAGGCAATAGATATGTAGCAACTTCAAAAGAAACTAGTATTCAATGAGCATTTTTGTGTATGATGGAATCCTCTCATAATTAGGCACATCATTTACTTGATTCATAATATTGGATGTGCCTTGTAATAGTGTATCCAGGGTGGAAGTAGGGATAATAATGGTGTTAGGAGATTCTGAGACAACAAAAGGAGTGTAATAAGAATGTGTAATGGATGGTAGTGTCATGTTAACGGAAGGATCACATTGTAGAGTGGAATAGACAAGGGAATATAGAAAGGAATAGTGTGTCATAAGATGTGGAGGAATTGTGTGAGTATGAGGTATGTGTATGGATGGATGAGATGTGTGCAAAACACTAATGGATGTAAAGGACATGAACCACTAGAAGTAGGTATGAAATAAGTAGGGGAGACACTAGGAGTGACAACATGAGTAGTAGTAGCCATAGAAGTGGAAACTGTTTTACTTTGATGGCTTCTTCCAATGGTTTATCCTCTCATCCTTTATCTTCTATTGAGCCTAATGTTTGATGTAGAAGAGTTGTCAATTGTTGAGGAGACTAGGCATTGGTCAATGCATCAACAAGTAATTGTGTAACATGAGCAAGATCATGTTTAGCTCCATGTGTATCATGGTCATTTTTCTTTTTTTTAATGCTTTTTTAAATTGTTCTCAACATGAGAATCAAAACAGACCTCATTATCACAATATTGAGTAGTCATGTTAGGGTTTAGACAAACACCCATTTGCAAAGGAAGATTTAGATCATGAGTAGGTTATGTAAAAACAGAGCAAAGTGGTTGAGCAGAAGATGACATTATTAAGTAATCAAAGTGTAGGTATCATGAGAAAATACAAGGTCACACAATAGGGAAAGTCAAATCATTAAAAAAATATAAAAATAAGATAAACGAGAAAAAAATAGATTTGGTAACCCTAGTTTAGAAGGTAAAATCTTAAGGTCAAACCTTATTATAGAAAAAGTGGTTCACCAAATAATGTATAGGGAACAAAATCCCTTCTCAATAAATCTAAGGTAAATAAATATAAACATAATCAATAAGCAAAAAAATTAACCTAGATTAATTAATGTCAAGACAAATAATGTAATAAATCTTTGAAAATTAAATGTGATGGATAAGGGCACCTAGCTCTAAAACCAATGGTGGAAGAATGTTGTTAATGATGTTCTAAACTGATTTGTCACCTCCAAAACATTAGTGACCTCAATCTAATACTACATAATCTAAGATGACATAGAAAATACTATAGATCAACCTTGAGCAATGTGAGTTCAATCTTGATGGCCACAACTTTGATCTATCATACAAATTTGATCTTATAGCCAAGATTGTCCTACCAAAATGTGCACCTAAAGATTCACTTACCTTTGTCCC
>VDFB02127491.1:0-28873 GCA_007258455.2 Sequoia sempervirens
GATACATGTGATACATAAAGTATAAATATGATGCACAAATACACGTAATACATAGAGTATACACAAGAAGCATGAAGCATATATGCAAATAATACATGAAATATACGCATGAGTACATGAAGTCACAAAGCATACATATGAATATATGTAATTCATAAAATATACACTTGAATACGTAAGTCGCATGAATACACGTATACACATGAGTGCACGCAAGTCACGAAACATGTAGTTTGCAAAGCATACACTTCAATACACGTAAGTCACAAAGTATGCACTTGAATACACATAAGCCACAAAGTATGCAGTTGAATACACACAAGTCACAAGGAATACACTCAAATACACATAAGCCACAAGGTATACACTTGAATACACATAAGCCACAAAGTATACACTTGAATACACATAGGTCACAAGGTATACACTTGAATACACTCGAATACGCATAAGTCACAAGGTATCCACTTGAATACACATACGTCACAAGGTATACACTTGAATACACATTGGGAGTTGAATCATAATGGGACTTTGTGATGTCCCTTGCTAAATCTGACCCAAAATCTTTCAATTTCCGCCTTAGAAATTTTGTCAAACAGTTGGCATACGAAGTATGTACTTGCTGATTTTGTTTCCAGTTTGCTGTGAATTTGTTTTTGATGCTTGCCAATGATGTTTAAATGCTTGGAATTGATAACGAATATGTCTAACAACAATATAGATGATGTGAAAATATGTTTTTGTATTTTCAAATGCAAATAAATAACTTAACTTCATGAAAATGACCACCTACAACCAATTGACATTTTCACAAACAATTGGCATGCAAACTCTAAATTCTTTATTTGCAAAATATCATTCCCAAATCTGATTACATAGATTATCATGCAAATTTCTAAATGCTCAAATGATATTTACTAGAATGCAATGATTGCCAAGACTCTTGGCATTACAACAAGTTACCAAATGTATGACAATGCTCATTTGATTATGCATCTACGGCAGCTATCTCTATAATGACTTATGCTTATGCAAATACATCAAAGAACCTGAATAAATATGTTGATGAAGCTGATATGTATTGGCAGCCTTGTTGACCATGAGAACCTCCCAAAAAGATGAATTTGTTCCACCTTGTTGGTTGAATATTTTGCAAACTTGTGAGGTTTAGCAAAATGGTGGTTTCAGCCACAGTGTGTGAGTTAAAACTCTCCTAATTAAGGGAAGGCTCCCCCTATCTAACTAACTAAAAACAAATATAAGTGGAACAACAACATCTCCTCTTGTTTCAGGAAAGATTAAACTCTTTTCTCTTTTTAGAAAGGTAATATGAACTTTTAAATAAACTTTAACAGCAGCTTGTAATAAAATCAAGAGAAAGGAAATGAAATTTCCTGAAAGCTCAAAGACTTTTGTCACTTCCTTCGGGACGGGAAAGCAATTTCAAGCACAAAGTCTTGAAAATCTGCAATCCTATCTACTCTTTTGAATGATAATTCTAATGATAATATACGGCATAAAACAGCACAAAGTCTGCAAGTATGATGTATCTATTAACTACTATGAATAAGAATTATTACGAGCACAAAGACTTGCAATTCTTCTTAACTTCTAAACTATGAATTCAATCTTCAACATTCACAGCACTCTGCAAATATTTCAATTGAAGCTCTCCCTAGCAATCTTCCACAATCTTCAAATAATCACAAAGTAATGCTCCAAAATGACATAAGAACACAATGGATGCAAAGTAGGACTTCAACACAAAGTCTAAAATCTGCAACTCTCTGATATTATTTGAAAAGGAACAACTTATAACTATAAAGCTCAAAGTCTTTATGAGTACAAAATTCTGCAGAAATTACTTGCTTGCCAAAAAAATCAAGATTACAAAGGACCCTCTCAAGTATTTATAGGAGAGAGGTCATGAGAAAAAGGTGGGAGGATCCCAACTAACTTGAGAAATTCTCTCAACCACCAACTACTTGCAATTGACTTATTCCAAATTACAAGTCCTATTGTAATTTGACTTGTAACTTGATTACATGTAATTACAATATTCAATAATGCGAGTAACATGGCTACTTGCCATTACAATTTCTGACTTTACATGTAATTTGTCAAAACAAAATTACAAATGCATAATTGAAATTATTCTAAGTGTCCAAGACACGACTCTAACTACATCATCCTTCATCTGCGATGATCTTCATGCTACTTCAGGATTTTAGAATTTAAAGTATTCAAGATTGGTGAAGACATCTCGAACTTGGAACGGGAATTTGCATTCTTAATGATCTTTGTGTCCTTGGCGAACTTCAACCTTATCACAGGCTTGGAATAGTATCATTTCTTTAGGAAGGAAGTTCTTCTCTTCGTTGCGTTCTTTTTCCATGCTTAATTTACTTTGTCCCTAGATGGTTTCATGAGGATTATTGACCTTCAGGTTGCTCCATGAATTACTGTTGCATCTCTTCTTCTTTTGTTCACTGATGAAAAACCCATAACACCTTATTCAAGATGAAATTTTTATAAAACAATGCCCATGCCTTGATTTGTTGGTTTGATAGATCATGTGTGTAAACAAGACTGACAAGGGAAGGGATAAATTGATGCAAAAATGGGCTCACAAGTGAATTTCGGGTTCTGGAAGGCTGACAGCAAGTGCATAGTGTAATCGTGATTTTTGAAAGCTTTTGCAAGTGAAAAATGTATAAGGAAAAATAGGAAGTCATTGCACGTAAATTTTGAAAACTTTTAACTTGCATTCTTTATTAAAACTTCCTACTTGCAATGAGTGGGCAAAAACCCGATTTGCTTCTAGGGCATAATTTTATTCTTTTTTCTTTTTAAGAAAATGAAAATGGAATTATGGAGAAGTAGTTGACATGGAAATGGAATAAATGAATGTAAATGAATAGTGAATGAAAGGTAAAAGGATATGATGGGTGAATGAAAAGATGGGAATAAATGGTATTTTGAAAGAAAATAGAATGGAAACGCGTTTTTTACATAGAAAGGAATGTGATTAACGTTTTGAACTAATAGTAGCAAAACGCGTTTTGGAGACTGAAGGCATTTTCAACAATGAAAGGCATTATAAAATAAAAACAATAAAAACGCGTTTTTAGCAATGAAGATGAAGGCGCATGAAAGGAAAGACGTTTTTATAAAAACGTTTTTTTTGAAATGCAAGACAAATGAAAACACGTTTTTATCAAATGAAGGCATTCTGGAAATAAAAACACGTTTATATGAAAGAAAGGCGTATGAGATAGAAGGAGAAATGAATGGCGTATGAAAGTGAAAAACGTGTTTTTATAAAAACGTTTCCATCAAATGCAGATTCAAACTCACACAAAGGCGCCCTAATAACAAAAGATTTCAAAACATTAAAATGAAGAGAAACAACAAAAATAAAGAGGAACAAATCTGCAACAAGGGAAATCGGGCTTTCAAAAGGCCATTACAAGTTAATTTTTCAAAAATCGGGTTTTAAGAAGACATTGCAAGTAAGTTAAAATGAAATCGGAGCTTTTTAGAGCAATTGCAAGTGTCCTTTATTAAAATCGGCCTTTTTTCAAGCCTTTGCAAGTGTCTTTAAGTAAAATCGAAACTTTTAAGAGTGATTGCAAGTAACTTAAAAAGTAAGTCGGACCTTTTAAAAGCAATTACAAGCAACTTAAAAAGTTAAAGTAACTTGCAATGAACTCAAAAAGTTCCTATACTTGTAAGTGACTTAAAAAGTTCCTAAAAAGACTTAAAATGAGAAAATAAAAACAAAATGACTTGCAATAGACACAAAAGTTCCTATTATTGACTTGCAGTCAAGCTCAAAAACTCCTACTTGCAATGAAGCCATAAAAACCCGAAATGGACCAAAAATGTAAAGAAAATGACTCAAAAACTCATGAAAATGATCAAGGAGAAAGAAAAATGGATATTCAAGGGAACCATATACCTAAAACTGAAATTTTCCAGCGTCTACACTTCGTAAAACGTGCCTTAGAAGGGAAATTCTTCAAATTTTATCAAAATTTTGATAGGTTATCCCAATTTTTAACAAGTCAAAAATTAGGAACAACACACCTAACAATGCCGCCCCTTTGCTGATATGCAGCAAGCATAGGTTGATTCGATCCTCCCTTGTGGATGCTAGTTTTGCCTCCAAACTGCAATGTATTCCTTCCTTGATCCCTTGCGTCCCCTTCCTGATTTATTTATGAATTTTAACAGCCTCCTCTCACAAGATCGCACCACACATAGGGCGCCCAGCTTGAGGGAAAGTGACGACTTTCTCTTCCAGCAATCAAACTTAATCAATGACTCATAAATGCATCCCTCCTTGTTGCAAGTTCGTCCGTCATTGAAGACTGAAAACCTTCCATACAAATCTTCCAATAATCTCCTTGTATCGATTTTCTCCAATGGATGATAAATTGGCCAAAGGCCACAAAATTATGCTGCAAATGAGAAGACTGAAGTATCTCCTCCCAAACTAGCTAGGCTTGATATTTCACAAGTGAAACTAGGACCAGCTAGGCTTGATATTTCACAAGCGAAGTTTGCCAAGCATTAAGCTCACCAAATGTAGAAATTTAGAAATCAACTCAACCATGCCAAAATGCTCAGCCAAAGCTTTTTTTATACTTTTTCAACCACATCTCCCAGAAGCTTCTAGAAATAAAGTATTATTTTATTCAAGTGACTTTTTATAATATAATATTTATTTTAGTCACTTTATTAAATTAATTAAATATAAGGTCACCTTTTAATATTTAATTGTTTGATAACCTTATAAATAACTAATTTAATAATCCACTTAATTTAATTAAAATAATCAATTAGTCATCCTTATGAAATATCATTAATTTGGACAACTTAATTAATTAATTTAATTAAATTAAACTTCCTCCAAAATTGGGGACATGACAGACTTGGATGAGGAGCATGATAGGTGCACCCAAAGCTACCCACACCAAGCCCAAGAGCGGATATACCACCCCTCTTGGCCCTCAAGTGGCACACACAATCATCCACATGGGGTGGTCTACTTGGCGGACAACTTGTATCTCCATTTTCTACCCTTGCTGCCTTATCCATTCCACTTATGACTGAAACTTCCTTAAATTCATCTCAACCACCAATCCATGTAGAGGTTGGGGAAGAGGCTACCATAGGAGGCCCGTAGACATCCTCTCTCTAAATCCAAGGGCAGATATCACCCCCTGGTTCCAAGTGGCACACACAGTCATCCATCATAGAGTGGCATACCTAGGAAAAAGTCTAGTATCTGCTCAACCTACTGGTATCTCCCCCTTTCCTCCTCATGATTGCTTGATGAGTAAAACAAATACAAAATATATCAATAAGCAATATATCATTACATACAATAATCATGATAGAGCATACCACAATATCTATCAGAACCTAGCATTGTTATATGCACATCAGCAGATGTAATAATTAATTCCGATCTGCTTGATGTTGATCTCTCTTAATAGTCTGCAAATATAGGCTGCCTGAATGTAAATATCTTTCTGCCAATGATTCGATATGTTTTAATATACAGAAGATATTGCTTAAAGAGAAACAAATAGATTGAGTTAGATGAACAATTGCTAATAAGGACTAATAATTGATGCAAGCATCATTATTGCATAATCATCTTACTTTCCTTTATCTGACTTCATATGTCTCTCATGCCTCTTGATATTCTGCTCTAATCCCAAATGATCTTCCATTTATTTCCTTCTGTTGTTCTTATTCAGATTTCTAATTCATTTCCCTTCATAGATTCTCCTTCTAATGTTTTGTTGCTTGGATAATAGATGTATTTTCTAAAGGTGATGATTTTACCAAATGATGCGCTCCTCCTTGTATACCCTTCAAGATAGGGTGAAAAGACACACCTTTTATTTTCTTTGCATCCTTTACAAAGGATGCACCCCTTCCTTGATTGCTGTTGTTTAAACTTCTTTAATTATTATTCATCGTTGTTTAAAGTTTATTGCCTTAACTTGGTTCGCTGCCTTTAGTCTTAACTGTTGCCTTCATTTGAACCGCTGCATATTTTCCCAGATAATCGCCACATCTCTTACCTAATTTCCCCCGATCCTTTCTTAAGCTCTCTTGGTCAGCGACTATCTTATGTGCTGAAAAGGAGTCAGCCCAAGGTTTAAAGCATTATTTAATTCAAGATTCTTTTTATAAATAATTGTGTATTGCTGCTACGATCTGAGTGTTGGGGATAGGACATAAATATCCTATAGAATAGGACATCACACTGGCTGCTTTTAATCAACATTTTTATAATTGTATTTTTTTCCTATATATCTATTATTTTATATTTTATATTCATATATTATATATAAATATTTTTATTTTTATTGTATATAAATAAATGTAATTATGATGATTATAATAATATTTAAATTGTTAATTATTTTAATATTTTAGTGTTGATCATGATGGGGGCATGACACAATACAAGAGACAAGTTATGTCAAAGAAGGATATGGTGGCCTGCATGATTTTCAAAATAGGCTTGAATAAATATACATGAGTGCATATGCGCTTATAAATATAATATCTGGACCACTCAACTTAAAATTAATAATACGAAGGACCATCAAAATGACATGTGCGGGTCAGCTCCCCCAACTTGTGAAAGTTAATTTCTCCATTCATCTCTTATAATTAAGATAAATCCGACATCTAATCCCATGGTAAGGAAGATCTCCCAAAACTGCCAACCCACTCCTAATCCACCTAGAGAGAGAAAGCGGGTTTGACAAGGATGTCTGTAGCTTTATTATCTCCACAAGGGATATGACAAATGCATTATTCCTGGGCATTTTCAAGAGGGTATCAGATATCAACCATTACATGTTTAAGCTGTCAGTTTCCCCCTGCAAGACATAAACATCCAGCCCTAATAGCACCCAGATTGGCACTGTAGGCACCATCGGTATGGACATTGAGAAAAGAGTTATTCAGAGGTTTCTATCTTAAAATACATGCTTTCTTTTTAGCAACCTTGTTATTGTCGTACAATTCATGTCAACCTTCAAAATTTCAAATAACAAATGGGGAAAAACAATAAATTAACCCTATCAATAGATATGCTATTACTAAAATCTCCAGAAAAAACCTTGGTAAGACATACAATATTTAGGAAAATAACTGAAATACTAACAAATTAACCCTGTAAATTTCAATGCTAAACCCAAAGCCCTTACAAGTGCTGAGATATAACACCATAAATTTCAATGCTAAAACTAAATCCCTTTCAAGTGTTGAGAAATTAAACCCATAAATTTAAATTATAAGCTAGCACTTAGAGAACATAAAAAATTTAGTAAAATATTCTCTAAATAAATCATAATACAGGAACTAAAAATTATAGTGCACAAAATTATACGTTGCTATAATATTGTCACAGATACTGACTTGTTAAACCAGCTTTGCATTGACCTTAGGAAAACATTTCACTACCAAAAGAAACCTCAAAAATATATGTTATACAGAATATATAGAGAAAAAATTCAAAGAAAATCCCCGAAAGCACCAAAGAAATGTACTATGTTAATCTCAAGAGTTCACACGAATCTCGAGAAAACATTTCAGGCACCCCTCAAAATTAAGTTTAACAGAAAAATTATACAGCAAAACTTCAAAGAAATTCCTCACAATTTTATATGTTAAGTTAAAGACATTATACTTGTCAATAGTGGCATGGTGTGATGGTTAAGTTGTTGTGTTGTTATTCTTGCCATCAAAGTTCAAACCCCATTAGCATATAATTGTTGAGAATTTATATTTGTCAATAGTGGCATGGTGCATGGTTAAGTTGTTGTGTTGTTATTCTTCCCATCAAGATTCAAACCCCATTGAGGTGTAATTGTTGAGAATTTATATTGGGAATGAGGTCCCCCATTTGTAATCTCACCGGATTCATAGCTCCAGCTCAAAAATGTTTACCCCTCTTAATAAAAAAAGGTTTACATCACACGAACTTCAGAAGAATATCCCAAACCGAAACTCAAAATCCTCAAATTGTCATTTTACAAGGAAAACACATACAGGAAAAAACTAAGGGTTATCAAATGCGAACAACTCAACCAGACAAATTTACCCACCAACCTAAAGAATCGCATTATGCGCGGGAAAACATCCAAAAAAACCGCTTAAAATCAGATTAACATTATTAGAACATGCAGCAACCAAAAAAGAACCCTCCAAACGATGTCATGCAGAAAACTTGTGCAGGCGAAAATAATGAAAAATATCACAAATATCATCAAAATAACCTCACAAACTTTCAACGTAAGCTAAAAAAAAAACTTGCATTGACCTAAGGTAAACACTGCAATACCAAAAAAAAGCCTCAAAATTGAATGTCCTATTGTAACAAAAGTTTTCTACATTTAGAATAAAAATGTAACAAAAAAAGGGCAAAGAATTATTGCCCTCAAGCCTTAAAATAAAGTTTAATACCGAAGATTCAAAAACTTTAATGCAAACATTTCATAGAAAAATCAAAGACCTTTTGTCTTCTAAGCCCGTGATTACTACGGAAAATATTTAAAAATTACGAATTCTTGTCTTCTCTGTCCTCAAACTAAGCTTAATAGAGATTAATTGAACACTTTTAAGAAAAAAATTCAAAGAAAAGCAAAGAATTATCGTCTTCTAAGCCTTGAAAATTAATTCTCAAACATAACATTTAAGCAAGAGGATGAAAGACAAATAGAGAATTATTGCCTTTTCAACCCTGGCATCAAAAGTTCTCCTATCCATGCCGGTATGAGACGCGCACACGACCATTCCGGGCGTCACCTTTTCACATTCCTCGTCAATCAGCTGTCTCGAAGGCAGCCGAAATTCCACCTCGAACTCCTGCAAATCTTTAACATTTTCCAAAGAAAATTCTTCATCGCGAGCTCCAGCGAAATCTCCTTCAAAGTGAATTTTGAGCTTATCGTTTTCGAGCTTTAGCGAAACTTCGTACCAAGCCCCGTCCGCAGACTTGAACTCTAGGCACGGGACGCAATCTCCTCTCCGCATTTTCAAGAATTTACCCTAAAATGCAAGCGCACTGTAAAGTAACAGAGTGATGCAGCATTAAACTAGACTGCTTGTGGAATTTTTACATGTAAACCTAGTTTGGCTATTATTTGTGTGATGTTTGGTTAAATGTACTTCTGCAACATTTATTCTGCAGAAGTAAATGGATAAATGTTTACTATACTTATGGAGTACATCAGTCCGGCCGCCTTCCACATCTGGAATAAATGCCAAAGAGTGTGAAGAGGCCTTTTCGCTCGTGTGTTGAAATGCAGCCTACGGCGGACAGTAAAGGGTGTCAATTCGAATCAACTTGTTTGATTTATTTCAATACGGAATCGGAAAAATGTGAACGTTATGAAACTCCCTGATATATTTGAATCCCCGTGTAAAGCGTTATGCATGATACGAAAAATATACAAGTCTCTTCCATATAGCTCTTGTTTTCCAAAAATTTAAACAGCAATTGGACTCGTACGTTCAATGCGCACACCGAGAAAAAAATAATAATACGGTATCATTACGGTAAAATTTTAATAAAGATAGTTAATTTTTTTATAGTTAAATTTTTAATTATATGAAAAATGATATAAAATATATGTAATTTATTAAATGTTTTGTTTGTAATATAAAAAATAGTAAAATAATTGTTATTATAAAAGAAGAATAATAAAAATATACGTAATTTATTAAATGATTTGTTTGTATTATAGAAAATAGTAAAATAATAATTATTATAAAGGAAAAATAATAACTAATATATATATGAGGCAGGGGTCTAGTTTGATTGGCTAAAGCAACTTGTTGTAGGCAAGAGTTCATCAGGTCTAGTCTCCCCTCCTATTATATATTTTGTGACGGATTGTGTCAACCTCTTATAAGCACCTTGCTAGCATTATATGGTTACGCCTTGCAACGTAATTTATTAAAAATAATTATGTCAAGATGCATTCTACAAAGGGAGCAAGTTATGTGTGAACATAAAAACTCCCTGGGATTTACATTGACATCCATTTCGTGATGAAGGCATTAGAATTTAATGTGAGGCATGCAAGACGTTCTACAATGGGAGCAAGCTATGTGTGAACATAAAAACTCCATGGGATTTACATTGACATCCATTTGGTGATCTTCAAACCTGAAGGCGTTAGAATTTTATGTGAGGCGTACAAGATGTTCTACAATGGGAGCAAGCTATGTGTGAATATAAAAACTCCCTTGGATTTACGTTGACATCCATCTAGTGATCCTTGAACCTAAAGGCGTTAGAATTTTATGTGAGGTGTGCAAGACATTCTACAATAGAAGCAAGCTATGTGTGAACATAAAAACTCCTTGGGATTTACGTTGACATCCATTTGGTGATCGTCGAACCTGAAGGCATTAGAATTTTATGTGAGGCGTGCAAAAGTCACGTTGGTAAGGTAGTGGAAGAGTGTTATTTTGCATGTGAACTATTTCAAACTATGTCAATGGGAGTGAAACGCCTTTAATGAAAATGGATCTATATATTTCAACTCTAGTATGTTGCGTTATCCTTTGTGGAAGATCGAGTCTCATGTATCACCTTTTGAGCTAATGCATTGTTAATCACATTTGAACAACAACAAAGATTAATGGATTGCTCATTGTTCCATGTCCTGCAATCATTGTATTCAAGTCATGGCACAATCTGCCTAGTGTAATTTTTCAACAACAAAGTATTAAATTTCTTTGATAAATTATACATATAGATCTGCTTCCCCTAGTAATTAGCAACATATGCTAAAAATCCAATATCTATGTAAAATTCTCTATTGAATCTCATATGGATCACAAAAACAGTAAGGATGAAGGCAGGCCAAGGCAAAGGGTTATGTTCCATGTCCTACAATCATTCTATTTGTTGAGACCACATTTCTTGGGGCATTAGTTCAATAGATTTCAAAATAAAGTCTATGTTGCATAGACATTATGTTAACATTTTTCTCTCTATACTCTTGTGTTGGAGGTAGGTGAAGAATGAATAGTACAACATGCAAATTCTTCTCAACAAACTTTTTTTTGAAGATGAGAAAGCATATTTCAATATAACAAATTTAGTAAAACAGTTTTCCTTTCCTTATCCAAATAAGGAAAGAGGGATTTGTATTTTAGCTTATCATGATTTCTTGTATGTTCTCACCATTTCCTTGATTGTATTTTGGGTGCCTCACCAATAATATTCTATTTCCTTGCCTTGAGTCCCTCTTAACTTTGATTTTATTATGAAATTAAGAAATAGTGAAATCCAATTTCAATTTAGTTATTTTTTTCTATTTTAAATATATTTAAATATGCATTGAAATTATTCCAAGTTTTTTAAGCTATAGAAATATTTATTAATTTCAAACTTTGAAAACTATTTCAACGGTTATAAAACTAATTGGAGTTTGTGGTAAAATATTTCAGTCAATTTGTTTTACAACTCACTAAAGAATGAATTGTTTTTAAAATGACTGAGATTCATGTCAAAGGATTATGTATTCTTAAATTCCTAAAATTTCATTTCTAACAACTTCTATGATAAAGTCATCTTAACTGAAATGTGTTTGAAACAACGTTCAAACAAACAACAAAATTATTACGATGAACAAATAAATTGGTAAAGAATTGTACGTGGATGCATAATATATAAAATATATCGAGATATGTCATTCTCAACGTGCCTATTTTCTTATCAATTTTTTTCATAAAAGTGTAATAGGCACCTCAAGAAGGATGTCTTTCGACATATATATATATATACTATTAAATATATATGTTAGTAGCATTCACGGTGCAACATATAATACATTAAATGAATTAGGGTTAAGGTTAGGATTAAAATTAGAGTTAGGGTTGGGGATAGTGTTAGGGTTTGGATTCAAGTTAGGGCCACAATTACGATTAGAGATAGCGTTAGAGTTAGGGGTAGGGTTATGATTAGGTTTAGGGTTAAGGTTAGGATTAGGGTTAAGATTAGGGTTTGGGTTAAGATTAGGGATAGGGTTACAATTACGATTACGATTAGGCTTAGGGTTAGATTTAGGATTAGAATTATAGTTAGGGTTAAGGTTAAGGTTACAATTAAGATAAGGGTTAAGGTTAGGATTAGGATTAGAGATAGAATTAGGGTTAGGTTTAGGATTATGGTTAAAGATAGAAATAGGGATATTGTTAGTGTTAGGGTTAGAATTATAGTCAAGGTTGGGAATAAGGTTAGGGCCAAAGTTAGGGGTTAGGATTTAGGGTTAGGGCTTAGGATTAGGGTTAGGGTTTGGGTTAGAGATAGTAATAGAAATAGGGTTAAGATTAGGATTAGGATTACTATTAGGGTTAGTGTTAGGGTTGGAAATAGAATTAGGGTTAGGGTTAGGGTTAGGGATAGCGTTAGGATTAGGATTAAGGCTAAGTTTATGGTTAAAGTTAGGGTTAAGTTTAGGGTTAGAGTTAGAGATAGAGTAATAGCTAGGATTATGGTTATGGTTACAATTAGAATTAGTGTTAGTTTTAGCATTAGGGTTAGGGTTATAGATAAAGATAGATTTAGAATTAGGGTTAGGTTTAAAATTACAATTAGTAATTATTAAAATACACTAAGAGATATCCTTCTTGAGGCACCTATTTTTCAATCAATTTCTTACATAAAAGTGTAATAGGCACCTCGAGAAGGATATCTCTCAATCTATTTTATATATATTATTATTTAAATATGTTTGCTAATAGCATTCACAATGCAACATGTAAGACATTAAATGAATTAGGGTTAGGGTTAGGGTTAGAGATACAATTAGGGTTAGGGATAAGGTTAGGGTTATGGTTAAAATTAGAGTTAGGGTTAGGGATAGGTTTAGGGTTAAGGTTACAATTAGGGTTAGGATTAGGGTTAAGGTTAGAGACATAATTAGGGTTAGGGTCAGGGTTAGAGATATAAATAGGGTTAGGGGTAGGGTTAGGATTAGGGTTAGGGTTAATATTAGGATCAGGGTTAGGGTTAATGTTAGGGTTTGGTTAGGAGTAGAGTTAGGGTTAGGGTTAGAATTAGAGTTAAGGATAGGGTTAGGGTTATTGTTAAAATTAGAGTTAGGGTTCAAAATAGGTTTAGGGTTAATGTTAGGGCTAGGATTAAGGTTTATGTTAGAGATATAATTAGGGTTAAAGTTAGTGTTAAGATTAGGGTTAAGGTTATGATTATAGTTAGAGATAAGGTTAGGATTAGAGGTAGGGTTATGATTAGGGTTAGGGTTAAGGTTAGGACTAGAGTTAGGATTAAAATTTTAGGGTTTGGTTACGATTAGAGTTAGGGTTAGGGTTACGGTTACGGTTACGGTTAGGGATAGAATTAGGATTAAGGTTGGGGTTAGATTTAGGATTAAGGTTAGGGTTAGGGTTAGGATTAGGATTAGATATAGAATTAGGATCATGGTTAGGGTTAAGATTAGGGTTAGGGTTAGGGTTAGGGTTAGGGTTAGGGTTTAGGGTTTAGGGTTTAGGGTTTAGGGTTAGGATTAGGGTTGTGGTTAGTGTTAATATTAGGATTACAATTAGTGTTAGGGTTAGAGGTAGATGTAGAATCTAGATTAGGGTTGGGGTTAACGTTAAGATTAAGGTTAGGGTTGGCATTAGGGTTGGGGTTATAATCAAGATTAGGGTTAGGGTTAGGATTAAAAATAGAATTAGGATTAGGAATAGGCTTAGGATTAAGGTTGGGATTAGGTTAGGATTAAGGTTAGGGTTCAATTAGGATTCTAGCCCAAACTTAATCCTAACCTTAAGGTCCAATTAAGTTAGAATTAAGGTTATGGTTCAATTAGGATTAGGCTTAAGGTTAGGATTAGGTTTAGGCTTAATGTTACGATTCAATTATGTTTGGGATCAGGGTTAGATTGCCTCCACATTTACCGTAACATGCAATAATGGAAATAGTATAAAATTCAAACCTAACCCTGATCCTAATTTACTCTTAACCCCAATTGTACCCTAACCCTAATTTAACTATAACTAAGCCCTAACTCTCATTGTATCATAACCTTGATTAAACCCTTTTTGAGCCCTATCCCTAATTAAACTCTAAGCCTAACTCTAAACCTTGATTAAATCCTAACCCTAATTGAACCCTAACCCTAACACTAACTCTTACCCTAATTGCGATCTAACTTTAACTAATTGAATTATAATCCTAATTAAACCCTAACACTAACCTTAATTGTACCCTAACCCTAAACCTAATTGAACCCTATACTTGAATTTTAATTGAATTGCACCTCTAATTGAACCCTGACCTTAACCAACATTAAACCTTAGCCTAATTGAACCACAAGCCCAACCCTAACTCTAATTGACTATAACCTCACCCCTAACTCTAATTGAACCATTATTGAATCCTAACCCTAACCCTTATCTTAACCCTAATTGAACTCCAACTCTAATCCTATTTCAGATTTTTATTAAAAATTCATAACCTTATTTCTATGTGAACACTAACCCTAATTAAGGTTAAGGTTAGGGTTAGCATTAAGATTAGGGTTAGGGTTAGGATTAGCTATCTAGAATTACGATCATGGTTAGGGTGAGGGTTAGGATTATGATTAGGATTAGGATCAAGGTTAGGGTTAGGGTTAGGGTTATAGATATAATTAGGATTAGGGTTAAGGTTAGGGTTAAAGGTAGAGGTAGAATTAGCATTAGGGTTGGGGTTAGCGTTAGGATTAGGGTTAGTGTTACGGTCAGGGTTACAATCAAGAATAGGGTTAGGATTAGGATTATAGATAGAATTAGGATCAAGGGTAGGGTTTGGCTTAATGTTAGGATTAGGTTAGGATTAAGGTTAGGATTCAATTAGGATTAAGCCTAAACCTAATCCTAATATTAAGGTTCAACTAGGTTAGGATTAAGGTCAAGGTTCAATTAGGATTAGGCTTAAGATTAAGATTAGGTTTAGACTTAAGGTTAGGTTTCAATAAGGTTTGGGATTAGGGTTAAACTACCTCCATATTTACTATATTTGTGTAATTATGGTGATAGTATAAAATTGAAATTACACCCTAACCCTAATTGAAATCTAATTGATCCTTAATCCTCATTGTACTATAGCCCTAATTAGACCATTTTCTAGCCCTATCCCTAATTAAACTCTAACCCTAACTCTAAAACTTAATTAAATACTAACCCTAATTGAACCCTTACCCTAACCCTAACACCAACCCTTACTCTAACTGAGCCCTAACCCTAACCCTAATTGAATTATAATCTTTAATTGAACCCTAACACTAACCCTAATTGTACCCTAACCTTAACCCTAACTAAAATGTATGTTGTGATTTAACTGAAGTGAGTGAATTTATTTTGTTAATACATATATCCAAATACTTGAAATAAGTGTATATCAAAATATATGTCACAATGGAGTTGAAAATTTTGAGAAGGAAAACAAGCAGTGCATAGGGCTTGAGTACCTACCTAGGGTTTTATGTGGTGGTGGTGGAGGAAGCATGAACCTCCTCCACACACGTTTGTGTCTTCCTGTGAGTTCCCTTTCATTCTCATGAAATTAATTATCATTTATTACCCTCAATTGTGTGGATTTTTGTATGCTTTCCTTGCTTGATTTGTGTTGAAGAGTATGATTTGGCTCTTCTTTATATTTTTTGTGTCTTTAAAATTAATGGAGGGAGGTACAAAAACCCTAGATGGAAATGCAAATGGGAAAAATGGTGATGGGGTGCCTATTCTCAAAACAAAACCTTCAAAGACATTGTAGTCGGCTCTAAAGCAGATCTCCCATCTAGCGCAAAATTCATTGTGAATTCAACTGGCTAGGGAGGTAGCAAAGATGGTGGAAGTGGAGGAAAAGGTAAGTCCCCTTCTGCTTCTCCCAGAAAATTATCCATCACTCTTAACTTTGAAATGTGTCTAGTAATCAGAAATGAGAGTAATAGATTAAGAAACATTACAATTTTTTAGCAACATTTGATATCTCAAAACTTCCAGCCAAGAAGTATATGGATGACTGGTTTCTAAATGTTTGGGGTAAAAAGTTAGGTATCCAGTTTTTGTTCCGCAAAATGCAGGAATTGGCTCTTAAGAAGCAATTATGGGTTGTGGGTAAATGTGTTTTTTATGCCCTAGCATGGAATCTATAATCCATAAACAAGGAAGTCCTTGCCTTATCTTGCCCTAGGTGGGTGATAATTAAGAACGTTCCACCCCTTATTTCAAAATTTGTTCCCCGATTTCTATCACCCTTTGGGAATGTAATCAGGGTGGAGGAATCCAAGTCCTCCTTCCTACATCTTGATGTTAATGATTTGGTTCACTTAACCCTAGAATGGATATCCTGGAAGCACTTGAGATCAACCTAGAAATGAGCACCCTTATCTATAATCTTAAAATTTTGGGTGGCATCAACGCGTGCTACCTTTGTAGGAGAGAGGGTCATTTGAGAAGGAATTTTCCTCTTATCCTCAAGAAAACAAATAGACAAGTCCCATTTAGATTTCTGGATGATTCAAGACCTAACCTAGATGGTCATTCGGGTAACCTTGGAAATAATGTTGTAACCTTGGACTCTAAACCTTTTTGTATCATAGCAATAGATAATGTTGAGGAAAACCCTAAAGTTGATGTTATTAGACAAGGGACTAGTAAGGAGGTAATACCCCCAAGCCTGGACCATTCTAAATTTGGAACAAAAAAAGGGTTGCCTTTTAACCCTAATCAAGATGTGGTTACAAAATTGGAGGAAGAACCATGGCCTCCTTCCAGCTCTCCATTGAACATTGCTAAAATTAAATTGGTTAATCAATTCAATATTTTAAATGAGGAACTGGAAGCTTTGAAAAATAGGAATTTGGTTCTTGTAGTAGTAGCCCCAAAATAAGGGATAATAATGAAAGCAATAAAATTGAAAAAGAAAAGAAGAATGGGCAGCAAATTGTAATGGAAAAGACAAGACAAAATATAGAAAGAAATAAAAAAGTGAAAAAAATAATAAAGACAAATACTCAGAAGAAATTGAAGACCATGTGCCCAAATCAAGAATTAGTGAATTAAATAGGAATAATGGTAGAAAGAATGTGAACCTTGAAACAGTAAATGAGGCAAACATTCTAGAAAAATCCCAATCAATACTTAAAAGCAAAGTGAATGAGTTTGAAATCAAGAGACAAAGTGTCACTACCCCCCAAGAAAATGCAAGTGGTTGGATCCTTAGAGATCTGACCTGAGGGTAAATTGTAATTCGAGTCCCAATTCTGGTAATATTGAGGAAAAACCCCCTACTAATATATCTTGGGGGATAGTGGCAAGATGTGTCTTGAGAAGGAGAATGGGCCCGTGAAAGAGAATTTTAGAGTTATAACTCCTCATAATAGCTCTCTTATCATAAAAAAAAAAATAGTAAGGTTAATTCAGATAATGTTGGTCTAAAAGTATGGCAGACCTCTAAGAATGAAGCAAAAATGGTATTTCAAATGCCCTATATGTTTCCCTAAACTAGAGGACAGTCCAGTGAGCCAATACTAATGCTCCTAAGCAAGCGAGAGTCTTGGTGATTCGGGACTTGAGATATGGTCGACTCTAAAATAAACTCTAGGTTGAAAACTATAGGGGATACAAGGTGCTTAGTTCATGAGATGACCTAAAAAGGGACAGAAGGGGACAATAATGGTCTATCCATTCCAACAAAATAAGCAAAGAAAAAAGGAAGACCAAGAATCGTCCCCATTGCCAAGGGAATTTTTCATATCACTAAGCAAAAAAGGAAGAAGACAAGTGTGGTAGTCCCAGTCCCCTTTTCTAAAAGACTAGAAACAAAGGAGATATTCCCAAAGTGTTTTGAAAACTTTATAAATGGAAATGAGTCCCAATCTAAAACTATATGCAATGGCTCTTAATTGTGCATCTTGGAATGTCATGGGACTTGAATCCCCTAATAGGAATCATATAGTCAAGAGCTTTTAAACCCTAATAAAAAGAAAGATGTGGTCCTTCTTTAGGAGATTAAAGCCACAAGCTTTACCCTTGAGACCAATTTGCAACACACCTAGAATAAACTCTTCATGATATGTCACCAATCATGAGAAATGAAGAGGTGGTGTCGTTATCCTAATTTCCAAGAATTGGGATCAATATGTAATAGATTGGGGAGTCTTACCCTATAGCAGGGATGTTTGGGTGGAAATCAAGAAAGATAATACCGCATTTGGTATTTACTCTTTATATGCCCCTAATGAGTATAGGGACAAAATCAACTTGTGGAAATGGATTTACAATCTCCAAGATATACTTTGTATTGTAGGAGGAGACTTCAATATGATTGATCATGCAAAAGATAAAAAGGGGGTATTGACATGGAATGGAAATGAGACAAGAAGAACTTCTGAAAAAAATTAAAGGTAAGCTTAACCTGCCTAACCCGTAGGAAGGGGGAAGAAAAATTGTTCTAGTATTTGGTACACTTGGTGCAATTCCCGAAAAGGGGGAAAGAGAATATATTGCAAATTGGAAAGATTTTATGTTAATAAAGACTACTCCAACTTTGACCCAATTAGGGAAGGATGCAAAGTGGAAGTGTACCCTTATTCTTCATATAACCATAATCCCATAAGATTCAGAGTGATGCTAAAAATGGTGAAGGAGGTAAAGAAAGGTGAATGTGTGTTCCTCAACACCAATCTCTTGCAGGATGAGGATTGTAAGGCTGCCATAGTGTCCTTGAAAGAATTAAACAAGTGGATGCACAAATACATGAGTGCAATTGAAAGGTGGGAATAGAATGTAAGAGGATGGAAAGTGTTATTTCAAACTCTTGACAAGAAAAGGTCCTTGGATAGGAGAAGAGAGGATAATATCCTTCAAGAAAATTTATTAAAATTTGAGGCTAGACTACAAGGTGAGCCAGGGAATGAGGTTTTATGCAATGAGCTCTCACTAGCCAAAAATTCCTTAAGGAAGCTTCAAGTAAATAAAATACAAGGCCTAAAGATAAGGGATAAATTAAATTGGTTGAGTAACAAAGACAAAGGAACCAAATTCTTCTTGAGGTACATAAAGGAAAAAGGTATCTAAGAACAAATAGATCAACTATGGCATGAAGGGACTACCCTTACGCATAAAATGGATATCCAAAAGCAATTCTACCACTTCTATAAAGACCTGTTTACCTCATAAGGTGAATACGAGAATAACAAGAAGGCTTTGGGGAATACATTAGACAAATCATCCCCCAAAAAATCTTGGAAAAAGATGAAGTAAGGCTTGGTGAAGAAATATCCAAAGAGGAAATAAAGAGTGTTATTATGGCATTGAATAATGATAAAGCTCCAGGCTCGATGATGGATTGCCAATTCAGTTTTAAAAAAATCTCATTGACTAGGTGTGTGATAACTTGCATCAAGCGTACAAGGAATCCCTTGAAAAAGGTTCACTTGGCAAGAATATAAAAACGGGTCTAATTAAGCTAATACCAAAAGATGGGGACATAAAATTAATCAAGAATTGGAGGCCAATTACTCTATTGGATGTTTCATATAAAATATTGGCCAAAATCTTAGCATTAATATTGGTGAATATATTGTCTACATTTATTAATAGTACCCAAACAGGATTCATCAAGGGCAGATACATATTGGAAAATCTAATTACTAGTTGGGAGGCCATGGCATGGGCAAGACACTCCAACCACTGTGCAACAATACTCCTTTTGGACTTTGAAAAAGCATATGATAGAATAGAATGGTCTTTTCTAAAAATGACCCTTGAAGCATTTGGCTTCCTTAGCTTATTTTGCAACATGGTCAACATCTTGATGAAGGACGTTATTGAACAAGTGGATGTAAATGGGTCATTCACAAATGAGTTCATTTTGGAAAGTTCAATAAGGTAGGGTTGTCCACTAGCCCCTACCCTATTTGTTATTGCCTTTGATGCCATAGACTACCTCCTAAGGGATGCATCTGGCACCCCAAACATTAAAGGATTGACTCTACCAGATCAAAGTAATCTGCTAAATATACAGTTTGTAGATGATACTACAATTTTTGTGGAGTTGAAGGAACCCAATCTTGACAACTTAATGTTAAAGCTTGATATCTACTGTAAAGCATCCATAGCCAAAATATCCAATATGCTTGGTTGGTCAAACAACCCTCCTAAATGGGTACAAAATATGACTTTAATGGGGGGCCTCATAAACAAGTCAAATATTTGGGAATCCCTTTTGCTGTTAACCCCAATCTAAAGGAAATGTGGATGTGGATCAAAGCCAAAACGTAAAAGAAAATTAAAAACTATAATAGACACTTCCTATCCCTTGCTAGCAAGATTCAGGTCTGTCAAAAGGTCTTATCCTCGTACAGTTTGTACTTTGCATGTGTTTGTATTTTTAACAAATACCAAGTTAGTGAGATTCAAAAGAAAATTAGGAATTTCCTATGGTTAGAAGGCAAAAAGAAAAGGAAGAAGCACTTGATCAAGTGGGAATGGTGTTGTATGGATAAGGTCAATAGGGGACTTGGGCTTAAGGACTTAAAGCTTCAAGGCATTACCCTTGCATCAAAATGGATAATAAAAGCACTTGAAGGGGAGGAACTATGGAAGGTACTTGTGAGGAATAATATTTAGATGGTTGTCCCCAAAAAAGCTAAATCTTGGAAGCTTCTATCATTTTGTGATCTTCTTATTAGTAAGCACTCAATATCCCCTATAGGTTTCAATGTCTTCAAGAGTATCTGGAAAGCCTAGGAGATCATCAAAAATAGGAAATTATTAATTGTTATTTCTCTAATAATAGCAATAGCTTGATGTTCACTCAAAGGTCAATTTGGTGGAATCTTGAACACAAGGGGAAACCCCTAGCCTTGCTGTAGGGATGTTTAGCCAAAATCTACGCTAAAAAAGGCATTACAACTTTTAGAAATGTAAGGAAAGCTTAGGTGCAGAACAAACTCTCCTAATGCCAAAACCTTAGGGAAGAATGCAAATATGACTTTAAATTTTGCAATTACAGTTCAATAAGATACACATGAAAATAATAACATAAAAGAGAAATGAACACATACACAATTGGACACTAGATTTACATGGGAAAACCCTTATGGGAGAAAAATGCACCACATCAAGAAAACCCTCTTTGTATTACAGTAAACAAGATTACATACAGAGTACAAACTTCACTTTCTAATGTCAATTTTACAGCAGCAACATTCACTGATCAATCTTGTACAAAACATTAATCTCACAATGCTCTTAGACGCATACTATGAATCCACTCAGATCAATCTGTGTTCAATATCGAACAACACTACACCATCGAACTGTTCACCATCTTCCACCATTGCCAAGCATAATCATTTTTCTCACAAACTGTTCATCTCCCTCACAGGAACGGCCGCAACTGTTCAACTGCCAACGATTCACATTCTGCTTCTCTCATTGGCTCAAAATGTGCCACGTAGGACAGACATTCGGTCAAAGTGTTCAATGGTATCGCATGTCGGTGAGACACTAGACCATGTCTCCCCAATGCCAAAATGCCTGAACACATAGCTATTGGCAAGACCAAAGGTATCAGAAACACTCTAAGAAGTTAGACCGATAACAAAACAAGTCTCCTCGATATCATAAGAAAACCAACTGTCCATCGACAAGAGATCATACCGAATGCAAAACCATCGGCCAAACTAACTCTATTGGCAAGACTTCTCACCGATGTCCATTGCAAAACTATCGACAAGACCATCGTTGTCGCTAGGACTTCCAAGAAGCTCAACAATTGACAATATCCCACATTGACGCAAAATATTAGTAGTCATTAGTTTATAAATAAAAGCTCAAAGACTTTAGGTATCCACGAGTTAGTCCTTTTATTACCAACTTACTCGTACACCACATTTGACCATTGCATTGAACTGTTGGTCATTCCTTGTGGTCTCCACCGTGACACACATTCACTGCTTGTACATTTCCGAAGAATCAAGCTGGGAATCTACAATATTCTCAACAAGTCTCCTGGAATTCCAAGTGGTCCCCACATCCGTCAACTTGTCGCTTAATCAGAGAAAACACAAACTTACAACTTCCACAGCAGGTTAGGAAAATCCTGAACACCGCGACATTGAAGGAGATCGACCAGTCAGGAAGATAAGAAACTTTTGAACTATGTGACAAGGTTCCAAGGTTCAGGATTTGGGCGATAGGCTAATAAAGAAGACCAACAAAGGGTAAATCTACCCAAGTCTTTAATAGAGATACAAGCCAGCAAGTTGAGGCACAGTTTCCAACAAGAAATATATTGGAAAATAGACTATTAAAGGATTGAGAAGCATTAAAAAGTGAATTTGAATTACCCTCTTCTAATTGGAGGACCTACACAATAATAAAGGAAGCTTCCAAGGAGTTGCAATCTTATTGTTTGTAATTAGGAGAAGGATCAACACAAGGATTCCAAATGGCAAGATAGGAACCCCCTTGCTGAAATTAAGCCTAAAATGATATACAAATCTTTATCCAACAGTGTTGTTATAACTGAACATGCTAATAATTGCTAGAAAACTAACTTTTTTCTGAGAAAAACTAGCAAAATATTTTCAAAATGAATTGGTCTTGTGATTTAGAGCCTAAAAAAGATTGCTTTAAATATATGGCTTCTCCTTTTAAATAGATTACTATTTAAAACATATTCTTTTGAGATTGAAATTTGTAGCATTTGTAGAGTTCTTGAGTCAATTAAACATATTTTTTTGATTGTTTTATGCAAAAGAAATCTAGAAACTATTTTGTGAGAATAAAAGATATGGAATGAATGTGGTGATCTTAATTGGAAAAGTATATTTGAATTGATATTAAGTTAGATAAAGATTTAAATATATTTTGGAATTGTATTTCAACTAAATTTGTATGGATGATTTAGAGGGCAAGAAATGAGGATAAATTTAATGGGAACAAAAGGGCACTTAGAGAGTCTTCAAGAAGACTCGTCTTTCATACCATTACTTCATAGGTCACTATTACATTGGAGATATCCAAATGCAAGTTCTTGAAGCTCTTGAAAGATGGCATGGTAACTGTTAACAAGCATGAGGTCAAATATGGTCATACTTGGCAGTTTGGACAACCTAGTACAACCACATTCATGGGGGCACTCAAAGTATTCCAGAAAGAATTCAATGACAAGGTTGACAAAGAAAAGAGAGAGACTAACAAGGAAAGAGGACCCATATTTTATGTCAATGAGAGTGAAGGCTCGACAATTGAAGTTGTCAGATCTAATGAAGACCTATCTTATATTAATCCCCCACTAGGATGGGCAGAGTGGGAAACTTAGAGTGAGTAGAAATTTCTAGTTTGAACTCTTTATGAGCTATTTTGTATTGCTATTTTTTTGTATATATGATGCCATTATATGATTACAGATTGGTTTAAGGACAACAGCATGATGTCTCATCATTCTCAAGAGATAGGAGCGTAGGTTCACGATCAAGCCAATGACACAATATCAACCATTGATGGCAGCCCTACACCAATGGTTAGACATAAAAATATCAATCATAAAAGGTCTGATTTTGTTTATTTTGGCATAGAAGATGTAAGGAGATCCAGAAAGATGAACGGAGAATGGATGAGGAAAGACAAAGAGGCTAAGTTGGTGGTTTCCAATGCAAGAAAACATCTTCAAGAAGTCAAAGTAGAGGTTAATATCATTAACATAGCAAGGGAAAAAAGGATTGCCGACATTAGAAGACTCCTTGAATCTGAAAATACATGTTGTTCTAATGATGGTGATGAGATGAACTTGGTTCCAACCAAGAGGAAACATGAGCAGGTTGAGACTTCTTCACATGAGGCTGAAGTTGTTCATAGCTTGGAGACTCAATTGAAGGTGAAGGAGGATGAGATTATTGCAACCCTATCTAATTGAATGATAATATGCACAAAGGAATTGAGGATCATATTTGGGCAGTTCAATTAGAGAGGAGACAAAAAGGGGATTGGAGCAGAGTCTTCTCTTGATGATTTATAGGATATCAAAGAAGGCATGGAGACAATGAAGTCAAATTATATGAACCTTCTTTCAGATCATGACCACCTTGTTAACCTTGTTAAGGAGTTGATTTCTTCTAAGACTTGCACATTGGATGTCAGTATTGATTCAACCTCTTTCCAAGGAGTAGATTGCATTCATGATAGATTGCAGTTGCTTTCAAAGGGAGGTTTTGATGACATTGCACAACGGGAGTCCATTGGTATTGAGGTGGAGGGACTTCCAGATATGACGTTTCAGAAGTACCAGTACAGTTTTTGGGATTTGGGATCTAGGTGCCTGGTAGACAGGTGTAGTTGATTCTCCATTCAAGCATCAGATGTTTTGGTAGTCGAATTGGATTAGTAGTGTGGATTGCTTGAGGGCAAGCAATCTTTGGGAAGGGAGGACTGTCATGTCCCCGAATTGGAGGTATGGTGATTTAATTAAATTATTTAATTAAGTTGTCTAAATTATTGTTATTTTATGAGGATAGCTTAATTGATTATTTAATTAAATCAAGAGGTGTTATTTAATTAATTATTTATTAATTTATTCAAAAATAAATAAAATATCAAAAGGGATGACTCATTATTTAATTTATTTAATAATAACAAGTGACTTAAGTGACTTAATAATAAAATAATAAAGTCACTTAAGGAATAAACAAGAATCTTCTAGAAGCCTCTTGGTGATGAGGTTGAAAAAGTATAAAAAGAGGCCTTGGCTATGCATTTGGACATCAAGATTTGAATACACTTTTTCTACTACACTGCTGAAGTTGAATGCTTAGCTTGTTGATTTCAAATTTTTCGTTTGTGGAAGACCAAACCTAGTTGGTTAAGTGCCAATTTTGGTTGTGAAACACCAACCCTAGTTGGAATTTTGGAGGAGTTACTTTAGACTTCTCAATTAGGACTTCATTGGAAAAATTAGTGGCCTTTGGCCAATTTTGGTTAAATCAATTGGAGAACATCATTCTCAGATTTTGAGATATTTGTAGCATTGGAGGAGAATCAATGTTAGAGGAAGTATCTTCAGATTTTGAAAGATAATCTCACCTTGTGGAATTCAATTTAGGAAGAAATTGTAGAATTTTGTAGAAGCATTTCCAGTTTTGTTAGAGGTGATGTTGTTGGAGGAAGACAACCAGATTGGAAGGCACAAATCTGCACTTGACTGGTGAATAGAAATGGAACATACATTACAAGCTAGGCGCTTCATTACAGGGGTGTGATTTTAGAAAAAGAAGGTCAGAAAAATTCTCATAAAAATCAAAGAAGGTCGCCTAGCACCAAAGAAGAGAATCACTGCCATTTGGAGACAAAAATCATCCTCTTCCAAGAGAATCGAATTTGTGAGTGACTGCAAATATAATTCCAGAATTGGCGAATTTCTAGGTTCTCTTTCATTAATTGTAACATCATCATATGATATTAGGAGTTAATGCTGTAGTGAATAGTTGGTTAGGAGGTTGCATTTCAAAACTTGGTATTCCTTGTAATCACTGTTTATAATAGCCATATGCATTGTAATTCTAGTTATGTCATGATAGAAAAGAAAGAATAAATTATGAGTTAATGATACAATGTAATATTGTTGCAACCAATCTGTATTTTAGCTTTCATTCATAGAAGATATGTTTGTGTTGGAACTTGTAATCAGATTGTAACTCTTCATAGCACAATATAAGATTGGAGAGATAAGGAGTTGCTTCCAATTTGTTTGTCATAATGTCTATCATATATACTTTCATCTCATCAAGTTAGTTTGTATGCCAAGTGTTTGGAAAAATGCCTAGTTGGTTGTAGGTTACTATTTATATGTATTTGTTGCATCTTAATTCATATATTGCATCCAGAAAATACAAAAGCAAGTGCATTATCATATTAGCAGTAGTTGGGTGAAACCGTAATAGTGGTTTATAATTGAATTGAGGAAGGAAATTCTTTTTTTTTTGAGATTTCAATAGGGAGGGGGATTTGGTCAAACTTCCATGTTATAGCGAACCCCTAAAGGGGTTCGTACGAACCCATGGTTCATTCGAACCTACCAAAAGTCAACAAAAAAACATTATTTTAAGGGGTTCGATCAAACCCCTGTTCGACTGAACCCTTTGAATTAGGGATTTAAAAAAAAGCCAAACCATCATTGTTAAACAAATGATGAACATTCTAGGTCTCAGCGCAACGAACAAACGTGAATAGAGAAGAAAATGCAGCGAACCAAGTGCATGGACCACCATTTCAACGTGCACCTCTTCGACCTCCAAAGCTTGAACCAGGTTGGTTTTTTTTTTCCACAATCTATTGATTTAAAATTGCATATGTTTGAACATGGAATGATAGATTGAACGGATTCCATGAGACCAAATTTAGGCAAATTCCATGAAACGAAAATTGTAAACAATAGGCAAAGAACAAAATTTATTGTTTAAAATGAATATATCCTTTTCAAAGCTCCCATTTTGGCTCACAACTCGGGTGAGGGATGTGGAAGTTGGCTTTACAGCTACGAATTGCATTTGCTTGAAAGTTTCTTAAACCTTTTAAACAATACCTAATTTTGAAAATTTAGATTTACAGCTGCCAATTTTTTGAAAGTTTCTAAAGCCTTTTAAATAAACCCATTTTGGAACAAAATTGGAGTTACAGCTACCAATTGCAATTGCTTGGAAGTTTCTAAAACCTTTGAAACAAACCCATTTTGTAAAATTTGGCTTTACAACTGCCAATTGCAAGTTTCTAAAGCCTTTTAAACAATACCCATTTTCCAAAATTTGGATTACAGCTTCCTTTTAAACTTCCCTCTTCTCAAGATAAGGTAATTATATCAAAATATCCAACCTATATTTCATTATCAATCTCAACCGATATTTGCTTCAACTTCCAAATCATCCACACAATCCTCCCTGAAATATTCAATATGTGAAACATAATTATGAGGAAGGTGCAAATAATAATCTATTTAATCAAGCAATAATCATAATTTTAAGGAAAACATAAATTACTTGAATCTTTTTAAGGTCTCTCATTAGATTCTAATTGTACTCTAACTTAAATTTAAAAAACAACATTAAAATCCATTTTTCTTATTCTTTCTTTCATTGTTTCATTTAAAATTTGAACCATTTAAGGATGTTATGTTATAGATTATAGTTGTCTTCCAATTCTTTAAAAATTGTTCAACCCTCTCATGGTATAAATAATTTTACATTCAACAACCATGTCTAAAGTACATTATATACCCAACCTCTTCCCCTATTTAACACACTCATAAACCTTGTTACTAATCTCATTCGAAGAGGTGGAACAACCAATCGTAGAGGGATCCTCATCCTTTGGTTTTTTATCTTTGTTCTTGACACTGAGATCCACCACATGTTTAGGTGGTTATCAATATAATTAATCATTTTAAATCAAACATAGGAGAGAAAAGGGAGCCATCAATCTAGGCTCTAGTACTATTCTAGAAATATTAGAACTAGAAGCTAGAATCCTAATAATGATAGCCTTTGAATAATACACAAGTTTTCCTTTTGAAGGGATTGGGGAACACTTATTGGATGGGTTTTATTTCCCCTTCACCACATTTTGATTACAATTAAGAATTGAAATAATAAAGTTATCAAATTGGTATAAGAAAAAAATAAGCCCTTAGTGGAGGGGAGCTCATTTTTTTCCCATGTGCAACTCTAATAATAGATATCTTAAATTACATGAGTAAATGAAAAGGGAAGCTAACAAGTCACATGCATCTAAGATTATTTATAAGATAAAAGTGATAGGATAAACAACATTTATAGTTTCCTTCTAGGATGAAATAAATAATCAAGTAGAAATATTTATATACTTGTGAGGAAATCATCTATATGTTCCTTCCTCTTGTATTTACTTTCTTTGTGAGACTTCAAGCCCTTCATGGATAAACCACTTGTAGTAGCAATACCTTTTCAATGGCTTTAAAGGTTAACCTTCTTACTTTTTAACCAAAATATTAATAGCATTCAGTTTTGTGTAATTTATGGAGCACTATTATCATTTTAATTCAAAATAATGTAAGAAATTATATAAATTTAAAAATTAAAAAATCCTAAAATAATAGTTTTAAATTAATTGAAAACATGGTTGGACCCCTCTAATTTTGTGGAACTATTTCTTAAAAGCTATTTTAGTTGAATTTTATATAATAGGAAAAGGAAGCCACATATGGCATTAAGACCTTCTTTGATGGTCTTTACTAGGAAATTTTTAATTTCATTCATAGGTCTTGAGGTATTTTAAACAAAAGTTGTGTTTGGAAAAAGGTATTTGGTACAAACTCTCAAAAAAATTAATTGTGTTATATGTTTATGCTATTAACACATGAAATTTTGGGCCTTAAAATAGCCACATCATCCCCATATTTTAATACAAATGAGACATTGAGGCTTTATGTCACTTATAATAGATCTACAATTATTTGATATAGCTCCACTTAGATCAATCTATATATCCTAATTTAGATATCAAATCATAGGGTGTCAATTTCAATAATTACACAATGAAGCACATACAATTTTTCATTTGCTAGTAGAGGGTTATCTTATTATGCCATTAAAATAAAATATAGGTCCTCAATACTTTTCATCTTTCTTTTCCATCATTGCATTGAACCTTATAAGGGACATCTTCATTGGGAATCATCTAATGCATAAAGACAAATAATGTCAAACTTATGCCCTTAATTTTATAAATAACTTAAATTAATTTATAAATGTTGGGTAAACACTAGAGTTAATCG
>VDFB02127492.1:0-49173 GCA_007258455.2 Sequoia sempervirens
CCCAGATGTATATCATAGGCATGGGTTCACTCAAAGGCTTGATCTCATACATAGGCATGGGTTCATAATGTATTTTCCATGTTTTCAATGTTGAAGGTGCATATTTATTAGGGTTTTTCCTCTAAAACAGTGCACTTTTAGCCCTTTAGTGTTAGGTGAAGATCATCAATCACTTTTCCATCTTAAAACTTGCTAGATGGAGGAGGCTAGTGACATTTCCACCTCTAAAGTGAGCACCCTTTAACAAATTTAAGTCTTATCAAGTTGGGCATCGATCACTAATCAATTTGCCCTTTTTTGGAACTGGAGCTTAGTTTTCTTTGGTCTCAACCACACAAAAATGTGCCCTAACTTTATGTTTTAACTTCTTTGCAAGAATTCACTTAGATGTTTGCTATTGTTGCTAATTAGGTGAACTAACTCAATGGCTGGACCAAAAAAAATGTGCCAAGGGAAAAGAGTATTTATGATTCAAACCACATGCCTTAGCCATTCCATAATGCTCTTTTCTTTCTTCATAGTCAACATCATCCAAGAACTTCATTTTTTTTCTACTCTTGCATACTATTATTTAAATATCATGTTTTATCAGACTTGTTGATGATCACTTCTCTCTATCTTAGCAAAGAAAAGATAATGACAAAATGACTTAAAAAACTGACTACGAGAACCACAATTGATTGGATGGATACAAGATCAAAAGTCAAATGATGAAAAAACATAGCACAAGAGATGAGTTTCATATGGGTACCAACATGAGGATAGGTTGTATCTATTTCCATTTAAGTTCTATATATTGATCTATTTCATTAAAAAAAAACATATTTTAACCCAATAAGATTGGATTTCATCATGAATCCTCATTTGCAATCATCAAGCCACTGGAAGGAACATTGTTTCCTTTCATTTTATTCCTGACATAGCAGCAACTAAAAGTTTTCATGTTAATTTAAAAATTGTTGGTTATTTGATGCTAGCTTAACTTTTCTTGCAATGGTTGTATAGGATGAAAACAATAGCCATATCAAATTCTTTTCTCCCAAGTCCTACTCTCTCAAGGTTAACAATCTCAATGTCACTAAGAGTGATTACTAAGAAAGGTAATTTCACCAACTCTATCAAATAGTTTTCCATAGGAACAATAAAAGTAGACGCTTTGAATGGAACTCCATGAAAACCAAGCTCTCTAAATGGTATATCAAACTCTAGTTCAAAATGATCCTTTAGATGAGGTTGTTCTCATAGCTCTGTTACTTGCTTAAAAAATCCTTGAAACTCTACATTGATTTTATTTTTCCTATCCCTCTCTTATTGTTCTTCCTCAATTTCATTAGGATCATACGTTGACCTTCTTGCCCCTACTAAAGTTTGGACCACATCCATTACCTCCACATAAAACTAGGCATCCTTGGTCTTCTTGGTTCACACCATGATATGGTTATGCAAATGAAAATGAAGCAAAGTAATCATCTCCTTCTTTGTTGGCTGGAAGAATGCATGCTTAATGTTTTGATACATGATATCTACTCTCTCTTCTACTCTCATGGTTGAATACCGAAATCCATTATGGGGGGCCTCCAGAGTTCCAATCATCTTTCTTCCTCTTCCACCAAATGTTGGCATATTTTACAATGTTTATTAGAATTGTTGCATGTTTTACATTATTGGAATGGTATATTAGCTGTAACTTTTTTGAAATTTTATTATGGTATGTGCACTTTGATATGATGTAATATGATTATGGTTTTGTTTCACATGTTGTAATATTAGATATATAACAGAAAAATAAATTATTGCATGAAATAAATAATAAATTTTCATTTTAAATGTTTTTTTTTGCAAAACATGGATCTTCTAGAAGATCAAGATGATCCTCATGATATATAGATCCAAAATATGTTGGTTTTGGTACAGATCACATGGCAAAGGATGATGATGATGTGGATACAAAAGATAGTGAGGCTAATGACGATGATGATGATCACGATGGTGATGATGATGAGGTAGTTGATGGTAGTATCCAGTGACATTCATGATCATATAGACTTCGTCATGGATCATTGCTGATATATCGTTATGATTACCTATAACCTCATTACGCAACACCCTCTAGTTTTTAAAGCTCTTTGCTCGGCATTGTTCTTCCCTGTTATGATTGTGTCTAATTATGCTTTGACTTTGGAACTAGGTTGCTTTTGATTGCAATTGTTATACAATGTGGATGTTATATTTCAATGTGATGTTATCCTGATGTTACCCTTATGGCATGTTTTGGATTAACTTAGAAGATATTTGATTTAACGATGTTTTATGTTGTTGATCATGTTATTGGTGTTAGATGCATTAGTTAGTAATATTGTATTGGTAAAGGGGACGAGATTGTATCACTCGCTTGCGAGTGCCCTACGATTCTGAGATTTTCTCTTCACGGTTTGTTTGATCATATTATGTATATATGCACATTTGGCCATGCTGTTACCAAGTTGGCAAGTACGCTGGCAGTGGCTCCACGGTTTCGGGTTTGGGGCATATCCATTGACCAAGCAAAGGAATTGATTGGGAGATAGTAGCTAGGTTTTCTGTGTCAAGTCGTCACCCTAGCCATAGTGTGTCGTCGGGTTTGTAGTTGGGCTCAGTTATTGTATGTTGTTAGTTTCCTCCTTGGCTTTGTATTTAAATTGCAAGATAAAAGTGATTAAATGGCTTTTGAAATTTATAAATGATGATTGTTTCATCTTATTGAAATGTTGGAAAATTAGTGATTAATTAATTAATTTAATTTAATTAATAAAATAATCTGATTATGAATTAGATTTATTTTATTGACTAATTAAATTAATAGGGTTAAATTAAATCAATTTGGTTGGGTTGGCATCTTTAGACTTTTGGATTAAATCAAAAATTAGAATTATGCTTTACATTTTACTTTTAGAAATAAAAGTTGAAAAGAATTTTATTTGTGAATTGTTAAATTCATTTGGTTAAAGAAATTTAATTAACTTTTGGTTGAAAATGAATTTTATTTAAAAGGATATTTTTTGCAAAATGCATTTTGGAAATTGAATTGAATTTTTAAATTGCTAAAATAGAAAATATCTCCTTTTTGGCAATAAATTTTAGTGGGTGAGTCATTTTTAGGGTTTTGGCAAATTTTGGGAAAAGATTTTGCATAAGGAAATTAGGATTTTATTTTCAATGGGAATTTTTGAAAATGGAGGATTGAAATTGGAGAGAAAAAAAAAAATGGAATGGTCTTGGAAAAATTGGTGGAAGGAAGATTGAACTAGTGGAGAAGCTGAATTCAAAAGCAAAGCAAGATCTCCATTGGAAGAATTCAAGCTTGTGGAGAAAAAAATCAGGTTCTTTACTTATTTTTCTTGATTTCTTTTGGTAGAAATTTAAAGTTTGTTCATGACTTATTTTGAATTTAAAAAAAAACTCAAACTCTCCAACAAAATTTTTAGCAAACTAATTGAGTTTGAATTTAAAAGATTTATATTTGCTGGGTTCTTCCTATATGTGAGTAAAACTTCTTCAAATTGACTGTAAATCAAGAAATTTATATATATATACACATATATATATATATATATATATATATATATATATATATATATATATATATATATATACACACACACACACATATATCTTGACAAAATTTTTTATTTTTTGCAGAATTTCTGTTTACTGAAATAAAATCCGTACAGGAGGGTTTGGATTTTTTCATTTTAAGCGAAATTGTTGGGGAATTTAAAAGGTATAAGGTACAATTTTATGTGGGGTGCGCCCACCCGGCCGCCCCCCATCCATGGGGGAGGCGTTGGTTCAGTAAACCCCATGGATGGGGGAGGATTGCAAGGCAACCTGCCGGGGTTGCATCCCCTATGTGAGCCGTGCGGCGTCCTGCAGTGCGTCCACCATTGGGAATAGCGTGGTAGCCAAAGGCCACGGGCGCTTTCTTTGTATCTTTTTATTTTATATAAAATTAAATTTGGCCAAAAGTTTTTGGATTTATGTTTTAATATATATTTATTATAATATATATAATATATATATATTAATTTTAAATTATATATATATTATATATTTATTATAATATATATATTATATTTATTAATTTTAAATTATGTATATGGATATTAATATATATTTAATATGGATTTTTAAATATATAATATATATAATGTGTACATATATATTATATTTGATGTTTTCTCGTTTTCGCATTAAGTAGTTAAAAATGAAATTTTAAATTGGAAGTTTTTAAATAGAAATATTTAAAGAATAAATTGTATTTAAGAAATATTTTTTTTTTAAAATATAATTTATTTAAGGAGTTGATTTTATCGTCAAAGATGAAATAAATTGAGTTCTTTTATTTAATCAAATTTATTCAAATTTGGTTTTAATTGGGAAGTCTTGGAATTTTAAATGATATTTTGGAGGCGTGCTTTTAAATGATATTTGAATATCTAAAAATATGAATTAATTGGAAATGATTATCGCATTTGTATGACCTTATTTATTAAAACATTTGAATATGGAATTTAAATGTGAAACTAAGAGATAATGAAAGATTCATTTCAATCATATGGCTTTAATCATTAAATTTTGATTATGGAACATAATTGAGGAGCTTAGAGTTAATGTATGATTTATTTTAATCAGACGACTTTATTTATCAACTGTTTGTTTTATTTATAATTTGATTTGATTATTACGGATAATTGAGACAAATGAAATTAAATAGACAGATTTAAAATATAGAATAGCTTAAGATGATTTTGCTATGAAATAGGAGTAAAAAGCGGATTTTATATTCAAATGTATTATTAGAACGTTGAACTTTAATAGTCCAATGGTTTATTTTTAAAAAAATAGATCTTATATAATCAATTGCTTTTATTTAAAGGTTGATGATAATAAGATATGTGATTGGGGAATGAAATGTCCCCCTCTCAAAATTTATTGCAAATTTGAATTCAAATTCTCCCTCTCATGGGCACTCTTCCCAAATCTTGCACAACCATTGACCACTCACCATTTGACAAGTGTCATCTTCTCATTAGAGGATCTTTAGTCCCACATTCACCATCTTGGCCAATCTCTCATCAACAAAATCTATAAAATAAGGCCTTCATTCTCATTCATGGATCCACAATTTTATGCAAGGTTACTCTCTTGGTTTGAGAAATAATCTTGTTCTTCATCTCCATTGCAATACATCATCATTTAGCTATTGATCAAGGGTTGGGAAAGGGTCACTAGCACATGTGACACCAATCCACTATGGAATAGGTAACTTGTGATTGCTTTCATAATGCTTGTAGTTTTATTTCATCCTTTTGTTGCATGTTTTAAGCATTTTGCAAGGTATTTCATAGGGTCATGCTTGAGAAATTTGTGATTTACTAACCTTGTATGAAGCTTAGTCTTTTGCAGATTTCAAAAAAAACATGCACCACAATTATTAAACTCAAAACAAAGTTAATAGTATATATATAAAGTTAATAATTTATTTATTTATTTATTATACACGAGAAAAGTGCGTATTTTGTTTTTATTTTTTTTAATATTTTAATTTTGTTATGAAATATTTTATTCTAGTATTTAATTCAATCTTTTCTTATACACAAGTTTACTTAAACAAAACAACTAACCTTCCATTAGCTTATACTAATTCTAATTTATCCATATCATAGCTCACCTTATCTATTATTATGTTATGAATTGACTAACAACTATCATTTTGTCTATACAACATAATCATGCATATGGTCTTGTCCCCCAAACTCAAATATTATCTTCTTTATTTAGTTTTACTTTTTCACATAACTTAATTATTACCTTTCATATAATACTATTTGAATTGGATTTTAGGGGTGTTTATTTAAGGACAAGCCCTAAACATCGGTATAAATGAATGCATTGGTCATTAATAAACTCATCTAAGATCATTATCAAGTAACATAATTATAATTATTGCATAATCCTTAATATACTATATAGTAAATATTTTATTTGTATCACATCCATTATGGCTTTAACCTTATATAACTGATAATATGGTTTGAATTTGATCAAAACAAGCTTCATACTTTAGTATCTTATAGAAATCTTATAGTTGCTTCTCAATATCACATTTTATTCAAAGAGGAAGTATAAATCAAGGAAAATGAGTATTTGAGATCTACAAGAATTAAAGACAAGATCACATAGTTCAATATCACATTTTATTCAAAGAGGAAGTATAAATCAAGGAAAATGAGTATTTGAGATCTACAAGAATTAAAGGCAAGATCACATAGATGAAGCTATAAGAATGTGGTTTTGCTTGTGACATTAAATGTTCTAAGAGTTCATCTTTATAGTTGAAACAACAATACAATATTAAGGACACGTTTTGGTACATCTATCATAATTCATTTGAATAATAATTCATATTGATATAATCAAGAATCCATAACCCTTATCATTTCCCCTCATCTTTTTACCAATTACATGTTTTCTTATTTATTTATCTATTGTTTAATTATTTTAATTGATTCACTATGTAATTAAATGTACTAGATATTAGAGAGAATGCTTATATTATGTACAAGTATTAAACTAGTTTTCTACATAATTATTTAGTTGTAATAAAAAAAGATATTACAAATCAATCAAAATATTAAAATATTAAATATGGTGTGTATTTATTAATTTCTATGGATGCAAGGGCCATGCTAACCTCCAATCAATGGATAGAAACAAAACTTGTAAATGGAATGCTAGGATATATTCAATATATAATATACAACTTTGGAAGTACACCACTAGAATCATAGATATATGCCATGATAGAATTTGATTGTTACTCTAGGATACCATTTAAATATGTATATTTATAAACAATTCTAGTGATTCCAATACAAAGAAAGCACACATGACACCATTTCTTATGATTATTTAGTTGGCCTTAAAAATAAATAAATCACAAGAGTTAACTAGTTTAGAAACAAAAAAATGAAATATGATGAAGAAAATGGACATGATTAACATTTCTAGTAATTTCACATGCTAAAATAAAATATATCTATTTATATTAATAGACTCATGCTATTACACTTCATTTATGCTAGTGCTACGACTGCAATTACATCTCTTGACATTGTAAAATAATATAATAAAACAATTTAAAAAAACATATTACTTATAAATTGATTATTAAATTAAAACACCGATTAAAATGAACCCAAACAAAAAAATAAAAAACACAAATATATATTTTATAATTAAATTAAATGTTGTAATAAAGAGATTACAATTATTTATTGGATGGAGACAATCTTTTTCTTTCTTCAAAAATTAGGGGAGAGGATTTGTAGTTGAGCACCATAATTTTGCGCTTTTTAAAATCCTAAGTGAAAATTTCAAATCACTCCCAAATTTTTTTAAGCAGCTTACTTGGGAGTCCCCTACTTATAACTAAGGTTTGAAGGCCACATCATCAAATATGATGCCATATCAGCAAACTTTTTGTCAAGGTGTCCCAAAAGGTCCTAAAAAAAGTGAGACCGATACTTGTTCACTAAATCATGTTTTATCGATCCACTGATGTGTCATCACATGATTTGTTGCTTTTTAGATCGAAGGAATACATTTCATTTCATTTCATTCAATTATGGGTAGTCATCATCAACACTAACAACTTTAAAGTCAGAAATATTGAACATTAAATGAACAAATGCTATAACAGCTATTAAAACATGCTCAAATACTAAATTCTCCCCCTAAATAAAATTGGATGAAAGACGAGCTTTCTGATAATTCCTTTTAATAGTTGCCTGTTCGATTATAACATTAATTGCAACAAATTGTATTCACGTTAATCGGAACGGTCCCCTTTCGTCCGGACGAGCTGACTTTCAGAGTCTTCAACAATTTGCTAAAAGTTGTTCTACCCTTTTTGGGCGGAAACACGTAAACAACTACGCCATCGTAGAATTTACTTCGTCTATGTACTGATTTTGTCTTCAGGTTAACAGCAATATATCAGCCTTTCGTCCGCCAGAAAAGACTTGACTTCCATTTAGTCTCCTGCCCAGTTAATGAAACGTACCAACTTGGTGGACTCTCACAGATTTGAAGGCGAGGTTGATGGCCATTCAATAACCGAAAACTTCTCTCAGGAAAAATTTATATCACCTGACCATGCCAGGTCAATTTTGGCTTAAATATATCAAATATAAATCCCACCTGCCTACTCTTTATTCCGCAGGTACTTATTAAGGCTTATATTCCTTAAAGGGGAGCAACGTACAGATCAATCTTTCTTATTTTGCAGGTACTTATTTAATGCCCCCCTGCTCATTCTTTATTTCCCAAGAACTAGAATTGTCAATCGTTCTTCTTACGAAATTCATCAAAGAAAAAACATAAAAGACCAAACTTGCGCGTCTGACATAATCAGATCTGCGCGCTGTCAAATCTTTGAAATTGCGCGCCCGACGAAGTCGGATGAGCTTCTCTTGCGGACACCACAAATCTTTGACCCCATTGATAAGTTTCTAGAAATCTTTAGATGTAAGGAGTTTTTAGATATTTTTAAGATTTTTATATAATAAGATAATATGTAATTCATTCATTCTTTGATTTCTAATCAGTTGATCAAATTATATAATCATGTTTTAGTCGAATACTGTAGCATTCTAGATAATTGCAATGTCTGTGTTAGAAAAACAGCAATTTGTGTATTTTGTAATTCTTTCAATTCATATCACCATAGCCACAAACAGACCTTACAAGGGAATGCACCCTTCGAAAATGGGAGTTGTGTCTTTGTAAAATTTACTCTCTATTTGATCGCATATCCACACTCTTCACGTTTGAACTATTGGATCAAAGTTTTTTAATAAGATTTACATATTAATGTGGTTTACGTACTTCAACAGCATTAATTTAATTTAGATGATTCACTTAAAATCACATCAATTTCTTCAATAAGATCCATTTAATTTGATTTTAAATAAACAATCTAAACAAAACTGAAAATATGCTCTTTAAACCAAAATGACACTACTACTTTGACCAAAGTGTACTATTTAAACCAGAATGACACAACTACATTTACCATATTCTTTCTTTCGTTAACTAGACCACTTCATTTCTATTTAGATTTGAAAATAAACCAGAAACAGAAGAACCATCTGCGCACTACTTAAAAGCAGTTGTTAAGAAAAATAAAAATAAACGCAGTGGTTATTGAAATGGCGATGAAGTATTTGATCCTAGCAATTACTATGAGTATTCCAGCGCATTTTTGCAGTTCACTAGCTGTGGACGTTGGAGATACGCTTGTATTGGGGGCTTCTCTCACTGGAAATCAGACCATAATGTCAAAGAATGGTACATTTGTATTGGGATTTTTCAGTCCGAGAGGAACGAACAATACTTACATTGGCATCTGGTATGCACAAATCTCTGAGAAGACCATAGTTTGGGTGGCTAACAGAGACAATCCTGTTAGAAACATGCCCGGCATTCTGCAATTTTCGAGCGATGGTGATCTCAGATTGTTTGATGGAAAGGGCCTGTCAGTTTGGTCGACTCATAGTGGGCTGAAAGGATCGCGGGCAGTGATAAAGGACAATGGTAATTTCATTGTCATGCTGGACGCCCACAACAAGTCTGAGACTGTTTGGGAGAGCTTCGCGCATCCGACAAATACATGGTTGCCTGGCATGACATTTTGGAAAGGAATGAAGCTAACTTCGAGGAAGAGTTCTGTGGATCCTGCAATTGGGCTCTTCTCTTTCGGAATGGACATGTCTCCAGGAAAGACGCAGCTGGTGATGGTCTATAACAACAGTGTTCCATATTGGTCCACTGGAGAGTGGACTGCGAATTATTTTACCAACATTCATGAGTTGGACGGTGACAAGACAATCCAAATGTCCTGTGTGAGGAATTCTCCTTCAAGCATATACTTCAATTTGAGGCTAGAACAGAATCTCGTGGGGCGGATCCTGTTAGAGGAGAATGGCAGATTAGGCCTTTACTACTTGATGCCTGATAAAAAATGGAATTTGATGTGGTCAACACACGGAGGTCAATGCAGTGCATATGATATCTGCGGGGCGTATGGAGTGTGCTATGCGAATGAAGTGTGTGGTTGTGTTGAGGGCTTCACGCCCAAGAACCAGTCTCAAGTTTGGCAGCCAGGCGGCTGTGAACGGCGAAGTCCTCTACATTGTTCTGCCACGGAGGGCACCACCGATGGCTTCTTTGAAGAAAAGAACAAATACTTGCCCGAGGAAGAAGCTGTCTCATACAACAACGAGCCAACCCGGCAAGGCTGCATGTCTGCTTGCCTCAATAATTGCTCCTGCACAGCCTTCGCTTTCGCTAGTTCTGATTCACCCGTTTGTAGACTGTGGTTTGGGGATGTACTCAAAATGCATGATTCATCCGTCGGCCAATCTGTTTTCATTAGGCTGGCTGCCTCTGAGTTGCGCCAGTCGACATTAGAGGGAAGCAGCAAAGCTCCTGCTCGTAGCATTTTACTACCTGCGACCGTCGGTGTTATAGCTGTTGTTTTAGCTTTCTTGTTGGTCGGGTTTCTTCTGTGGAAACGTCGAAGACAGCCCAAGAAAAATATGGAAGAGGACGTGCCAGCTTCACTCAAAATATTCACTTACAGAGAGTTACGACTTGCAACCCAGAATTTCAAGCATAAGCTCGGGAGCGGAGCCTTCGGCTCTGTGTTCAAAGGAACTATGCCGGACAACACGCTTGTGGCGGTAAAAAGATCAGAGGGTTCTGGACAAGGAGAAAAGCAATTCCGTGCGGAAATAAGCACCATCGGAAGAATACAGCATGTGAACTTGGTGAGGATCTTGGGATTCTGCGTAGAAGGCTCTCGAAGGCTACTGGTGTATGCCTACATGCCTAATGGCTCTCTAAAGTCCCTCCTCTTCCGTAAAGATGAAGCAGAGAAGGTGTTAGATTGGAAGACTAGGTTTGAGATCGCACTGGGCACTGCACGAGGATTAGTTTATCTGCATGAGGAATGCAGGGATCGCATCATTCACTGCGATATTAAGCCTGAAAACATTCTGCTGGACAGCGACTTCAGTCCGAAGGTGGCCGATTTTGGGCTGGCAAAGGTGGTGGGCAGAGATTTCAGCCGCGTACTGACCACCACAAGAGGAACTCGAGGGTATTTGGCTCCCGAGTGGCTATCCGGCCTTCCTATAACTCCCAAGGCGGATGTATTCAGTTTTGGCATGACTTTGCTCGAAATTATATCTGGTCGAAGAAATCTTGAGTTGAATGTGGAGGAGAGCAGGTTCTACTTTCCTACCTGGGCGTCTCCTCAAGTTCAGAGGGGAAACATAACAGGCATTGTGGATGCGAGAATAGTGAATGAGGCGGATATTGAAGAGGTAGGAAGAGCCGCTATGGTGGGAATGCTGTGCATTCAAGATGATGAAAACAAGAGGCCGAGCATGGGGGAAGTGGTGAAGATGTTGGAAGGGACGATGAAGGCTCCTGCGCTACAAAGTCCAAGGAGCATAGAGGTGCAGGTAGATCAGGTAGACGACGAAGACAGCGATAGCTTCCAGTTCACTTCAGCAAGCAAAACGACGGAGCCGCGAGCAGGTTTTATTTTTAATTGGTGTTGTTATAATAATAACAAATATTAAAAGAAACTCTTCATGGAGGATAGAATCTATGATGGTGCGGTTGCCATCGTCTTAGTAGTAAATAAACGAAGATTAAAAACTAGGTATTACTAAAAAATCGGTAGACAATGGTGAAAGGTCTTTATGGAGATCTCTTGTGGTTTGTTGTGGTTGAAGGATTGCAGGTTAATAAGGATAATGGTATATTTGTTGATTATGTGATTTATAAAGATTTAAATTTTTAGAAATATGATTTTTACTTGAGTGTTATGGATTGAATTTTTATTTGTAATAATTTAGTTAAAAGATTATTTTTGATTTAGATGTATGTTTTTATTATGTTATAATGGTTTGATTTTGTCTATTTACATTAGTTTAGTCATAAGATAATTTAATATTTATATATATGTTTATTCATCATATTGTAATGGATTTGTTATCTATTTGCAACAATTTAGACAAATGACAACTTCTAATTTAGATATAAACGTTCTCACTATATAATATGCTTCATCTAAGGGTATACAAGTATAATCAAAAGATAACTTCTAATTTAGATGAATATTTGTATAATTCATTTTTTTGTCATGTATATGTTCATAAATTTAAAATTAATTCAATCTCTTTCTAAATAACTAGAAAACATATAATTTTTTTAAAATCATTCAACCACAATTAATTTTTCCTTCCTACTTTATCAGACATTTAAAACTTCATTAATAATCATCACATATAAACCTTAATAAACAATTTACATTCTTATTAGAGATAAAATAAAAAACCATAATTAATTATAACAAAAAAATAATTTTAGAAAACATATTATTTGAAACTTTAAGTAATAATAATTATTATTATTTTAAACATAGATTGTTATATACATTAAGGAGTGAACATATGTATAATTTCACTCAAAACTTTAATTTGTAGTAAAGGATATGCGTGGTCTCAATTTCTTTTAAAAAAATCTATAATCATGAGATGTTCTTATGTATTCTTTATTTTATCTTATTATGTATACTAAAAAGATGATAAAAATATTATAAAACAATGTTTCCATTATAATTTAATAATTCTATCAAAATAGATGTTTATATGAACATCATCTTTTTAATGTCAATTATAAATTAATGTTTTTATATGTTCACTTTTAAATGTTAATTATAATTTAGTCTAATATCTTTTTTTTAAAAAATATTTAATCTATTGTTTATTTTAAAAATTTTGTTTTAAGTGAATTTTTTTTGTAGTTGATCTTTAATATATTTCAATCTCTCTTAAATAATTATATTATACACATAATAAAAAGTGCTTCATTATGCTTAGGAATATTATGTTTATTACATTACCATGGTATCTTGTCATTTTCAATATAATTAGAGAGATACATCTATTCTCATAAAACCTTGTTATCTTATATGCATTTAAAAGTATTTATATATTTTATTGCCTAAAAACTACATATTTACTAACAAATAATTAATAATATTATTATCAACATGTAATAAAGACCAAATTCACTTTATCACACATTTCATCTTTAAAAAATAATAGAAAATTGAAGCTTTATAGTTTATTATTTCTTTAAATAATTCTTCAAAAATATAGATGGGTGGATGCATCAACAAAAAAAATATAACCCCGTCATAAAGTTAAATCTATTTTATTATTGGTTAGATAAACATGGAGCTCATGGAAAAATTGTAGTATCACCCATGAGTATACTAATTATATGCTTTTCAATGTGGCTTCAATGGATAGTGATCAAAATATCATTTTAATAAATTTATATTTTAAATACTTCTATATAATTAGATTAAAAATATTAAATAAATGAGATTTATGTTACTATTCTAGACATTTATATCTTTAGATCGGAATATTACAAGGTCGAGGGGAAAAAAATCTTTGTTCAATATGACATTACTAGATGAATGATCAATATATTAACATGTTGACCTCTAATGATCAATATATTAGCATGTTGACCTCTATTAGGTACTCTACCATAATGTGTTCTACTATTTTGTATTTTTGTTTAAAACATATGACATTGTTCCTTAACACATTATCATTAATAGGATTAGGCTTTTTTCTCTTCCATAAACAATGATATGAGTTCTTATGAAATTTTATGAATCTATTTAAAAATTAAATACAAGACCTACTAAAGGTATTGCAAGAGAAGTATTAGTGGCGTGGAAGCTTAAAATCCCATCACACTTATTAGATCAAAATCATATCACACTTTCTAGCTAAAATGAGCTTAATAGCATGTAAATTACTAAGAATTTGAGGATATTATAAACTAATGGTTTGTAAGTTTTCTTATATAAATCATAAATCTTTTAAATAATAATTTATTTCTTTTAAAAAATATTTTTCAATAAATTATTTCCTATACTTTATAGTATTTTGATGAGTATATTTTTTTTGAAAATGCATAATATGAATTAGAAATAAGATATTTTCATGATTTAAACATATACCATTAATATTGATGTCAAGGAAACTCATATTTATTGTTCATATTTTATTTGTTATTAATTTTTTAACTAATAATAATATAATCTAGACACATTTCCTCACAACACATCATTTTTCATATATATTTAAATAATAACAATTATTATTATTATTATTATTATTATTATGTTGAAACAAGCGCATTAATATAGTAAGGGGGAATATTAGCATAAATATTACATTGATAGATTGTGTTATGTAGAGGTTCAGTTATAGTTATAATGCAGTTACAAATTACAGTTATTCTTCAATTGTAATCATCTTTGTATAAATTTTCTCCTACTTTTCAATAAGATCAATTAATGATTCATCTTTAATAAAAACATTTTTCATGCATAATATATTTGTAAGAGCAAGTTTTTTATAAGGAAAAAGAGGTTTTGAAGGGGCCCCAAAACCCTTTACAAAAATGAAAAGCTGCAAGAGAAACTAAGCAATAAAAACCAACAGCCCAAAAAACCAAAATGCTGACAAAAGATAAAACATAAGGAACCTGTCAACAAAACAACAACAAAAACATCAACAACCCTGTTGATCCAACAAAAAGGAAAGTGTCAACTACAAAAAAATTTCCAAGACATTCACTGAGGACATATTCTCCTTAATGACAGGTCTCCTCCTACATATCCACAACATCTTTAAGCTCGTCCACAAAAACAATAGCTCTCTTTTTAGTCTTGCCCCTTGTCCTAAGGCATGACCTAGCCTGCACATCTTTCTCCAACACTAGAGAAAACTCCTCAGCTTTCTCCACTTGGTTCGAGCTGTTGATCTCATAAATCACTTTCTCTAAATCACCCAAGTCAAGAGGTTTACCCATCCAATTAAGGGATTTCTCATTTAAAACAAAGAGCCGCCTAGTTGTAGTCTTCAGAGAGTTATTGTTGATATTAACCACAGTTTTTAAATCATCTGCCATCTTACCAGTTCTCTCCTCAAGTTTGGCAACACGGTCCTCTAAAATTTTATTGACTAGCATTTCCAAAGAGGAAATCCTCTCCTCATGAGAAACCCCAGATGATTCGCATCAATAACTAGCTTATCCAACATGACGTTCATAGTTTTAACTTTTCCCTTAATATCCCATTCCTTTTTTATTACCACGAAGCATAGCAACACAAACCTCCTGCCAATTTTTCATATGAATATTGAGCTCCTTAACCTCAGAAAACATCCACTTCACCAAAGACAACAAACTTTGCATCCCATCCTTGACCATCTTGCAAAACATATTCATATTCACATCATTCCAGTTAATAGGAGGATAATCATTCGACTCAATGCTATTCATATTTGTAAGAGCAAGTTACACATGTTGACCAAAATCATTCATCAATACTTATGAAATATTTTTATGAATATCATAAAAGTTTCATTAGAGGGTTTGAATAAAAAAAATGGAGCATCCAAGTTGGGAGGATAACTATGTCATGTTATTACATATTATTATGATAAGTGTAAGGAATGCATTTTATTTTTCATGAGGACTCTTCTTGGGATTCATATACCACTTTCAAGTGGCATTAGCTCATAGTTTAGATATTAACCTTTTGTGGTTTCATGTAATTTTTTTCTATATATTGAGTACTTGGGATAGAATTTACATGGTGAACTTTGTAAGTATTATATATTTCCAATATTATTCTATCTATATAATTATTGATTTTTGCCCCTTTGAAATCTCCTTTCCTAGATTGTATTATAACCAAGACTGTGGTTTATTAATACATTAGTTTAACATTTCAATGTCAATTTTTTCCCAAAAGGTGTTCCAAGGATACATTATTGGGTTATGGTGAATTATTTTACTATGTTTTTTCTTTATTATAAATTGTTTTAGATCTTTCTAGAGCCATGTGAAAAATTATGAAGTTCATTACCTAGTGCAAGATGACCAATGGCTACACCGCAAGGAATTGGTTGTTGTTATGTCATTTTTTGTAAATTTATTTGATAGATATTAATTAAAATAGTTAGGGTGGTACCATGAAGAATAAGCTCTTATCAAATGAAAGAAATAACAACTCTTGTAGGTGAAGATGATCTACTTGTTGATTTAATTTTTCTTCTTGCTCTAGTAGGTAATTATGCAAAGAAGTTAACCTCTTTTGAAATATCAAAATAATAATCTTTAATAATTTCATATGATCCCCTCTTGTGTATATTTTTATAGTGATTTTAACTTATTGCTTGTTATTTTGAGCTACTTGTATTGGACTTAGTTTATTCTTTCTTTGCACAAAGATAACTCTTTCTACAATAACAAGTTGATGTCCCTCAAGCAAATTTCCATGCTCATGTTTCCTAATTTCTTATCCAAGATATTATTCATCTTTAAATAATTGATCAACTTGATATTTTTTTCTAGATCTTTTGTGTCTCCAAGAAAGAGACCTCAAATTACTAATAATGTGTTCTTGTTTATTTTCACTCTAATAAATGTTTGGTTGTAACCTAGGTACAAAATTATGTTGAATTTTCATGAGATATTTCCTTCAATAGAGTCCCCAATATCTATTCTATGGGAGATTTGTTTAGGTTTATAAAAACCCAAACCACACTAGCACTTTGATCCCTAGTAGTGTGACCAAATGGTTTTTTAAATAGATTTGTAACTATGATTTTTTTTCAAAAAATAGCTTGACTCATCTAATAGGAAATGATTTTTTTGTAATAGTTGCATAATTTTCTATTGGATCAATGATCTTCCTATATTTGAGAGGGGTAGCTTTCTCATATGACATGTTTTAAATTTTCTATGGAATTATTTTAACTAGAAAGTAGGAAAGACATAAAATTAAATTAAAGAAATTAAGGGAAACTCTAGATATGGTAGATATGAAGCCAAAAACCTAGCTATCTAATTAATATAACTAAAGGTATGAACCTGGTATCATACTCTAAAGGTATGAACCTAGCTATCTACTATGCTTCTTGCTTGGTGGAGTCAGGTTGTGACTGTGTGATCAATGGGTTTAAGGTCCCCATTAAAACCTGGTATGTTCCTAGATGTAAGTTGGTTTCAGGTTCCCTTTTAAACCTGGTTTGGGTCCATTGGCTTTGTGGGGTTTAAGGTTCTCGTCAAAACATTCTGTGTAGATCTGAGTAGTCTTCTTGTTTTGCTTTTGATTTGTTGATGGTTTGTTGCTAGTTGTCTTTATTGATTCCTTGTGCAGCTTGTTCTTCTTTGTGTGGGTTTCAGGTCTTTGTCAAAACCTGTCAGTAAATGGTTTTGGGTCCATTCAAAACCTATTGTAAATGGTTTCGAGTTCATTCAAAACTTCCTTTTCCCCCTTAATCAAAACTAAAGGTATGAACAAAAAATATTATACTCAAAATAATCAACACAAAAAATTCCTCAAAATAACTATATCTAAAAGATAACAATAAGTTATTACTTAAATATAAGAAAAATAATATATATGCAAAGTTTTAGGCTCAAGATCTTTATGTGAGTATTCAACTTCTAGTATACAAAAGAATTATATTCATATAACTAAAAAGAAAATATTTGAAAGGCTACTACAATTAAGCAAAAAAATAGACAACAACAATTGTATTCCTTGCATTCAAAATATAAGAGCTCAAAGACTAGTAAATAATTCTTGTATAACATTTGCGAATTATTCCCAAATAAAATAAGGAAATAAGGGGGATAACCCTAGAAGAAATATTAGATCAAAATATAAAAGAAAAGAATCTCTTTGTTTAAAAATGATATCCTATATATAACCCTTCTTTTATAAGTCTTTGAAAATAAAATACTTTATTGATAAGAATAAATTTTAATTTTAATATATTAAAAAATAACTTCATATAATATCACTTCAAAAATAAAAGATATCGAGTTATAAAATATCATTGTGTAATATATTTATCATTTTCTTGACTTTGACTATTGGTTGAATACAATATTGAAACTTGTGAATGTGATGAAGCTATTTTAGATTTTTAGTTCCTAAAACATTTTCTATTTTGTATAAAAGTACTAATGAAGTATATTTTCCATTTCAAAAAATATTATGTAATTTTCCTTATATATTGGAAACATCCTTTCAAAAATTTATAAAAACAATAGGTCATATTACTTAATTTTTCCATGGTATTCCCATCAAGAATATGATTTTTGAAAATATCCTCTAAAATCATGTCATTAAAATTATTCGTCATAGTAAAAATGCTGGTTAAGGAGGTTTTCTGCTTTGCAACTTGGCATCCAGGTCTAGGGCATCAATGACACAGTGGTGGGGGAGCCATGGCCTCCCCCACAAAGGTACTGTCCTTCATTCTCTACAGGCTTGTCTTCATTTTTTTGCCTTCTGTAGATGCTTGTTTCTGTTTGCTTTGTCGATTTTTGGTTCCCTATTTTCTTAGGCTTGGTGCTTCTTAACCACGTTGGCCTGGAAGGCCTTTGGTCATGTGTTCGGCCATGGAGGGGGTTTGGAACCCCCCAAACCCTTTGGATAGTTTTTGAAAGAGAGCAGGGATTTAAATCAACCTATCTCTTTTCGTGATGCCCTAGCTTGTGAGGCGTTGGTGTGCCCTGTTAGTGTCAATTTCGTGCTTGAGGCATCAAGGGAGGAAGGTGATACTATTTACAATGGTGGTATGCAAGGTACGTGCCCTCCAAACACTACTGTGGTTGTTCCCAATCTTAATATGCTGGAAACTATACACAATGAAAGGGGAAGGCTCTCTGAGGTGGCAGTGTTCTTCGCTGTTGTTAACCCTAATGTCGTCCCCGCTAGGAAATACCTAGATAACTAGTTTAATTCTATTTGGAACAAGAAGTTGAATATACAAATTTCCTTCTACAGAATGATACAAAAGGGCCTATTTTTTATTTTCTTTAAAAATCATGAAATGCAAACAAAGGTGTTTGGAAAACAGTACTAGAGCATTGGGAAGTCAGTTTTTAGGGTGTTATTCTGGTCCCACGAGGCAAATAGTGAGGAGATTCTTATGTTGTCTAGCCTGAGATGGTTCCTTCTTAAAGATGTCCCCTAGGACCTTTGGTCCTTCATCCCACAAATAATGGCCCCTTTTGGTAACATTATCCAGGTTGATAGACCTCGTGTATTTCTCTGAATCCTGGTGTGGAACTGCCTGCCAATGTTGGGTTAAGAATTGATGGTGTCCTCTATCTATGTCCTATTGAGATCCTTGGTGGTTTTGGGGAGTGCTACCTTTGTAGGAGAGAGGGCCACATTCACAAAAACTACCTGTTAATCATTGAGGGTGTCAAGTCTGGTTCTATGACCAGGTCTATAAATATTCCCTCTAGTGGTGGTGATGGCGCAACTCCCCCTGTTTGCACTGAGCCTCCTGGTGCCCCTTTCCCTACTGGGTGTGTGTCTCTGCCTTTTGCTCCTTTGTCCTCATTCATTGGCCCCCAGGTGGTGGCCTGCTCTTCATCCCCCGCCCACACCCCTGCTGTTAATGTCCCTGGCTCCCTTACATCCTAGATGTGTGTCTCAACCAACAATAGCTTTGATACTTTATTGTCGACTGCTTCCCTTTCCACCCGGTTGTCTTCCTTTCCCCCCTCTAGTTCTACCCCCGCTCCTCCCTCCTGTGATCTGGTGTCAACTTCCTCTAAAGTGGTTGATGGCTCTGCCAACTCCAAAAAGAACGCTCAACAATTAGCCTTGGAAAAAATTAGAAGTAAAGGTAATTACAATAATTCTAATAGCAAAGTCGAAATCATTAAAACTTTCATAAACGGGGTTCAGTTGATGGAGATACTATCATCAGTAACCCCCAAAGTGGTGCTTGTGTGGATAAAAGCCTCTCCCAAGTTCAAGAAGTGGTCTCCACTGTTGATACTGAGGGATTGGGTGGAGTAGAGGTGTCAGCCCTGCCCATTCAAGCCAGCCTTGGCATTGAGGATGGTGATAGTTTGTTATCAAGGGAGAGGGCCACTGTTGTTAGAAATATGCCCCTTCCTAAAAAAAAAGACAATCCTACCTAGTTAAGTTTAAATAAAGGTGGTACCAATGATAATCCTTCTAATGTCACTATTCAAACCAATTCTATCCCTAATAAAAGTAGGGAATCCAATCTGAATGATTCAGAGGGTTGTGGTGGTTTCCTCACACCACACTTGGAAGGATCCCTTGACTCTCTAACTGAGCTGGTTAGAAGGTGGTCAGTGGATAAGGATGGCACGTCTGATAAGTCTTTTGATAACCCAAGCCCCACCATTGAACCTACTATGCCTAGTGGGTGTGGTGATGATGAGCAAGCCCTGGATGGGAGAGTGGAAACTTACATTGATAGGCCTCAAGAAACTAATGCCAATATTTCTGAGGAGGCCTTGGCCTTGGAGAAATCCAAGGAGGAGAGTGGAAAAGAACCAAAAAAGGAATGCATTCCTGCCCATCCTAATGAACCAAAGAGGAGAGGGTGTAAAAAAGGAAGCAAAAACAGTTTGGGAGTAATCAAAGGAAAGAGGAAGAAGACAAGCATAGTGTTGTCTTTCCCTTCCCCTAAAAGAGTGGAAACTAAAGAAAAGGCTCTGAAATATTTTGAGTCCTTTAGGAATAGTAAAGAGACCAACACAAACAATGTTATCAATGGAAATTAATTATACCTCTTGGAATGTTAGTGGGTTGGAATCCCCGAACAAGAAATATGTGGTTAGGATATTCCTTAATCTAGATAAAAATAAAGACTTTTTCCTTCTACAAGAGGTCAAGGTGATTGGTTTCACTCTGGAAACTAATTTGAGGTTTATTTGGAGTGATTCTGGTCATTTGTGTCTAGGCATGAGAAAGGCAAGGGTGGTGTTGCTATTCTAATGGCCAGTAAGTGGAAGCCCTACTTAACCACTTCAGGGGTATCCCCCTGCAATAGGGTTGTGTGGGCTACTTTTGAGAGAGGAGGTAGCTCTTTTGGAATTTGTGCAATTTATGCTCCTAATGAGTACTTAGGGAGAATAAAACTCTGAAAATGGCTCTCCTCCCTTCCGGATGTGCCCTGGATCCTTGGGGGTGATTTTAATATTATTGAGAGCAAAGATGGCAAGAAGGGGGGCATCAACATGGACTGGAAGGGCAATGAAAAGCATTACTAGTGCTGATTAAAAAACAAGCTCAATATTATTGACCCTTTAGAGGGAAAGAAGAATGATTACAACAATGTGTGGTACACATGGTGCAATGCCTAGAAGGGGGGGAAAGGATTTACTGCTGGCTAGACAGATTTTATGCCAATAGAGATTACCTCAACTTTGAGCCTATCAATGATGACTATAAGGTGTTGGTATACCCTTATACTTTATCTAACCATCATCCGGTCAAGGCTAAAATAACCTTCAATAATGGGGTGAAGATTTTCCCCAAGTTGAAAGACAAATTCATTCTTAATGCTAGCTTGTTGAGAGATAAGGACTGCTTGAAGGCTGTTAACACATTGAGGGGCATCAATAAGTGGTTGTTGAGGGATGATAATCCTATTGAGAGGTGGAATAAGAATGTGGATGGATGGAGAATAATCTTCTAGACTGTTGGTAAAAAGAAGGCAATAGACCAAAGGTGGGAGGAAAATTATCTTCAGGATGAGTGGCTAGAAGTTGAAACTAGGATCCAAGAGGAGCCTAACAATGAAGTGTTGTATGAAAATTTGAGTAAAGCTAAAAGCTCTCTGAGGAAACACCAAGCAAGGAAAAATAGTGGAATGAAGATAAGAGCCAAACTCAATTGGCTGGATAATGGTGATAAAGGTTCTAAGTTTTTCTTCAGGTACTTAAAGGACAAAGGCATGAGGGAGCAGATAGATCAGATTTGCCACAATGGTGTTATGATAACAAATCAGGATGAAATTCTGAGGCAATTCTTTCTTTTCTACAAGAATCTATTCAAGTTTGAAGATGTGGGGGGTGGTGGTGGTGAGGCTAGAAACATGATCAAATCCTTCATTCCTCCCAAAATCTCCCAAGAAGACTCCAGCATGTTGGCTGCCCCCTTGACTAAAGATGAAATCAAGAAGGCACTTTTCTCTAAGTAATGATAAGTCTCCAGGTGTGGATGGTCTCCCTGTGGAGTTTTATAAGGCCTGCAGTGAGTGGGTTTGTGAGGACTTGCACTAAGTGTATTCTAAGGCCCTTTGAAAGGGCTCCTTAGGGGCTAGTATCAACCAAGGTCTCATCAAGCTCCTTCCTAAAGATGGGGATAAGAAACTAATTAAAAAATGGAGGCCTATCACCTTGTTGAATTTTTATTACAAGGTGCTTGCTAAAACCCTTGTCTTGAGGTTGTCTTGCATCCTCCCTAAGTTTATAAACTCCACCCAAACTGGTTTTATCAAAGGTATATACATTCTTGAGAATTTGATGCAGACCCAAGGTGTAGATCAAATTGAATTGACAAATACAAGATGATCAACCAAAAAAAATCCAAATAAAATTCAAAATGACTTCACAAATTCACTTGTCAGGTACATTCTTTCTACTAGCAGTGCCAAATAGCTTCAAGGAACTTTTCACCCAACTTTTCCACAAGAATTGTAAATTAAATGATGGATTTAGACACCCATTAAGGACTTACACAACATAATTCAATATCAGATATAAATCCTTTGGACCATTTTAGACTTCCAATACACTCACCATGGGAAAATCAAGGAAAAGAGGTCAATTTAACAAAGGAAGTACCCTTAAAACTTATTGAATCACCTTGAAACATTGGGGAAGCAAATTAAATGGCCCAAAACCATAGAATCCACCACTATTTGGCACCTGTATGGTTAGAAACACTCCCAACTCAAAAAACCTCCTTTTTCTAATGCAAAAACAAGGGGTTTTGTCAAAATATTCACTCCAAGAATTGAACAAACAAATAAATTACCCAAACACCTTCCATAGGGTCTTCCTAGTCATTTTAAATGCTCACAAACTCAACTCCATCAGAATTTCATTGAGAAGCACTTCAAAGCCATCACTTTTCAAGGAAAAAATGCACTTTCTAGCCCTAGAGCATCACACAATCACCACAAAAATTCTTTATTCTGATATAAAATGCATTAATACATCTAATCTAACATATTTCCTACCAATCCACTGAGTTACAGTATTAGAAAGTGGGTGGATTGGTCAAAAGTGCATTATTTTGCTTTCAAACCCTTAACAATGGAAAAAAATAGGGTATTCACTGTATTTTTGCAATTTCTCTCACAAAACAGAAAGTTAGAACCCCAAACCAAGTGAAGATCAAAGAAAACTCATAAAAATTTAACCTCTAAATATTTCAAAGCATTATTGGGTCTGTATAGTCCGTACAATAGCAAACAATTTTGAAAATAATGAAAAAACTCAGAAAATGCACCAAAAACGTAGTATATTTGAATTGTGTGAGTTTGTTACACCTCCAACAACCTTCATTAAAGCCTTAGAAGGCCTCTTATATAATTTACAAACCATAACCATCATCTTCCAACCAACTTGCACCTAATTACCACTTAATGACTCTAATCTTGCAATTTAGCAAAGTTGCCATTGACAACATTTATAACATTTTGAATTTTTGCAACTAATGAACTTTAAAGACCCTAAACACCTCTATACACCTATCACATGATCATATAGACCTTATTTAAGAACTTATTCATGATTCCAAGCACAAAACATCAAGATACCCTACCTTTATCATGTTGACATTGTTGACAATTTTGACAACATTTCAAGTTTTTACACATTTTGCAATTTTCTCATTGCACAAAGATGGAAAGACCTTCAAATGAATTTTTTTTAAACATTTTTAACTCCCTTTGTAGACACCACAAGATTTTGGTGCCCCTGCACTAGAATCTGATTACCAGTTGGGAGGCATTGGATTGGGCTAAACGTTCAAATCAGAATGTTGCTATGTTGCTGTTGGATTTTGAGAAGGCCTATGATAGGGTGGAATAGCCTTTTAGAACTCCAAATGGGTCTTGAGGCTTTTGGATTTCCACAGGCCTTCTCCAACATGATTGGTACTCTTCTTAAGGATTCTTATGCGCAAGTCGAGGTTAATGGTTCTAAATCTGAGGTCTTTCAGCTTGAGAGGTCCATTAGGAAAGGTTGTCCCATTGCTCCTGCCTTGTTTGTCATTGCTTTGGATGCTCTTCACTATCTATTAAGAGATAACCTCAGTTCACCAAGGGTGAAGGGATTGATGCTTCCTAATCACAATGAGCTTTTAAATATACAATTTGATGATGAAACTGCCATCTTTGTGGATTTGCAAGAGCAAATTTTGAAAAACTTGATGAAGAAACTAGAATTTTTTTGTGAGGCCTCTCGTGATAGGGTCTCTAAGCTTAAATCTATCCTGTTGGGGTGGTCAGAAACACCCCCTATTTGGCTGCAAAAATTTTAGCTTCAATGGGGTGGTCCCTAATAAGCAAAAAGGTACTTGGGGATCCCATTTTCAGTCTCTCCAAATCTGAAGGATATGTGGCTTTGGTTAAAGAAAAAAATTAAGAGAAAGCTGGATGGGTGGAATAGGCACTACCTGTCCCTAACTGGAAGATTCCAAGTGTGCAAAAAGATCCTATCCTCGTACACCCTATATTTTGCTTCAGTTTGGTTCTTTAATAGCTATCAAATCAATGAAGTTCAGAAAAGGATCAGGGACTTTCTTTGGTTAGATGGGAAAGGTAGAAGGAAGATGCATGTGGTTAGATGGGAGTGGTGTTTCCTGGAGAAGGCTAATGGGGGCCTTGGTCTCAAAGACCTTAAAAAGCATGGGGCAGCTCTTGCTGCCAAGTGGGTCATCAAAGTTCTTGATGGTGATGAACCTTGGAAGGTTTTGGTCAAAAATAATATTTCTCAAGCAGTTTCGAAATTGGCTAAATCATGGAAATTGCTTCCTTTCAGTGACTTGCTCATCACTAAGCACCCAATAGTGTCGGCAGGTTCAATGGTGTTTAAGAGTATTTGGAGGTCTTGGGAATCGATTAGGTATAACTACACTTGTCCTCTGGTAATTGGTTCGAATGACAATTTGATTCATCCCAATAGGTCCATATGGTGGAACCTTGAGCATAATGGTAAACCTCTTGCACTATTGCAAGGTTGTTCTGCTAAAAAGTGGAATCAAGTTGGTATTAAAACATTCAACAACATCATTGAGAATGGGAACTTAATTGGTTGGAACCAATTACAAGAGGACTTTGGGTTACCCAATTCCAATTATAGAACTTACTCGATCATCTATGAAGCCTGTAAAGATTGGATTCCTAAGCTTAATTTTGGGATTTGGGCTGATAAACCCCTTGAATTCCTTTGGAAGGACTCCCTTCCCCTTAAAGAAGTGAATGCAAAGATCATTTATAAAGAGCTTAATAATTCTGTTACTCCCACTGATTATTTAAATAAGGTTTGGAATTGTAGTTTGGATAATGATGTTTGGCAAAAAGTGTTTTGCTCTCTATGGCATAATATGATTGATGCTAAAAAGACCTATTGTAGATGGTTGATCTTGTTGCAGAAAGTTCCTTTTAAGTTGAATAATGTTGGCATTGATGTGTGTAGTATATGTAGGGTGCCAAAAACCATTCGCCATATCTTCTTTGACTATTTTTTTGCTAATGAGGTGTGGAATCTATTTTGTAGTGACTTCAACATTTGGAAAGACAATGGAAAACTTAACTGGAAGAAATCCTAGTTTGCATTGATAAGAATATGAATAAAGATTTGTTTTTGTTTTGGTTTTCCATGACTTCTAAAATTATGTGGCATATCTGGAAGGCAAGGAATGAGGACAAGTATAGTGGGGTTTGGAGGGCATGTACTGAGTCATACAAAAGTCTCACTCTCTTTAATGTTGCATTGCAGGTTGTGGCTACCTTGGAGACTACGAGAAGAAAATTCTTGAATTAGATTCAAGATGATGTGGTGCTGGTCCATCAAAGGGAGGTCAAGTTTGGTCAGTCTTGGCAATCAAATCTGGAGATTTTTTTGGTAGCATTGGAAGCTTTCAAAAGTGAATTTAATGAGAAAATAGTAGCAAAGACAACTTTGAGGCAGATGGAGGGCTACATTATGAACAATATTGAAGACTAATTAACGTATCACCTTTTCCATTCTTGAAGCATTTTGTACTCATTGGAAATTTTAGATTTTTGTACAGCTATACAATTATGAGATGGTGTGTGAAGTTCTATTGTTAGCAATGCTTATAGGCATCCTTGTTACAGTAGAATTAATTTTTTTCCATATGTTGTATAATGACAATCTGCCAAGGCAACCAATGTACATCTGATGTTGTTAAAACTATTATTAATACAAAAAAAAAAAAAACTGGCTAAATCAGTTTTATCTTCTTTAAGAATATCAAAATCAAAAGATAGGCAATTGGTTATAATATTAAATTACATAATCTACTTAATATTTTGAATTCAACCATTAACTATTTCAAGACTATCAATTTTTACTCTATACCTTTAGTACATGTGATTGAATCATTTTCTTGAGTTTTATTGAAGACTTTCTCAAAGACCAAAATATTTACATAATTTTTTATCATTTTCTATATATTTTTTACTATTAATTACCACACTATATCTTCCCTAGATTTACAAATTGAAATTCTATTTCAAATTATTTTTCTTAGTTAAATTTTTCTTGTATAATGTTATAGCTTCTTCAATTTAAATAAACCATTTAGAGTAATTTTTTCTACCCAAGTTTTAGTTAGTTTACTAGATAAGCTTGATATTTTCCAATTTTATCCATAATCTCACTAATTATCCCTCATAATTTTATATTATAAGATATTTATGGAAAAAATTCAAGTGTGTATATAGTGGTGTTTATAATTGATTTAATATATGATAATTTGTGTACCTATTCGTCAAGTTGTTCCCTTGTTTCTTTTTTTTCTCCACTCTTTCTACTAATTTAGCAACAAATACCTAGAAGTTGTGAATATTACCTTTTGTTGGTAGGGAGCCTAATTATATATTTATTTCAGAGACAATGGAGTTGTAATAATTCTCCAAGTGGGATATTGTTGGTAATAAATCCTAATTATCAATTATATTTGGATCCTAGTTCATAATGGGGGTGTCGGGAGGTTGCCTCTCACTTATGTCATCAAGGTGTCTAAGGGCGACAACATATATTGAAGCGTCTCTTGGTGGGGGTTGAGGGCACAATTCTCAGACAGATTTTTTTAAAATTTCCTTGTAAAATATTATAGTTATATAGTAAATCATGAACATTCATCACTAAGTCACATATCTAACAGTAAAGGTTATGTTGGTATCTTTTTTAGCTTAGAAATCAATCCTCTTTTATGGAGGAATTATATTACGATTGTGTATTGTGAGAAGACTATGAGGGAGTGAAGAGGAGGTTGCAATAGATGTTCTATAGATTTTATCCCTTCATTTTGTTGAAAAAAATAAATGAAGCATTGGTTATTTCTCTATGGATGTAGCCCATATTGGGTGAGCCAGGTATATCTGTGTCTCTTGTATATATTTTAATTTTATTTTTTGCATTCAAATTTTTGTTGTTTATTTCTTTGTAATCTTATTCTTAACAATTAGTATTAGAGTAAAATATTTATTTGGTTGAAAATTTTGTAGGAAAGGAGTGGTTTTTGTTCAATTGGGAGCAATGTTTGAAGAAGGAAAGTATCTAGGGTCAAGAAGTTTAATGGCTAAAATATGATCTATGGAAGATTCAAATGGAGGACTATCTATATCAAAAGGATATTTTCTTACCATTAGGTGGAAAAGTAAAGATGTCGATGAATATGAAAGATGAAGAATGGGATATTCTTGACATAAAGGCTCTAGGAACAATATAGTTGTGCCTTGTAGCATCAATGGGTTGTAACATATCAAAATAAATAACAATGAAGGATCTAATGAAGGCATTGGACAGATTATAAGAAAAACCATTAGTGAATATGTTTGAAGTTGGGTATGTTAATAATTTAAATGAGTTTAACATGGTCACTAGTTAGTTAAGTTTTATATAAGGGTACAAAAAGGTGTGACACAAAAAAGATAACACATTAATTTTTTGGTGAAATTTCATGTTTGGCGAGTGCCAAGCCAAATGGGATTAGATGGCTGAGCCTAATGCTTGGTCATACCAAGCCCATTGGGTGAGCACCAAATTTGGCGCAAGCTAAATGAGAAAGTAGAATTAAAAGCTCGACTCTATTTCCTCATTTTGCATTTTTATCATATGAAGTCCTATATTTTTTTCCCTTCTCAACTTGGGCACACTCACCAAATAGAGTCCATTTTTTTCACTTGGATCTTGTGAATCTTCGTGAAGATGTCACCAAGATGTCATAAAGGTGAAAGAGGTATATATTTTTGGTTTTCTTGTTTCAAATTTGAAATAAATTGTAGATTGAATTAGGGTTTTTAATTAAATTTTCTTTTAATTTCCAAGAAATGAATCTCCACCTCCAAATATTGAGGATCCTCAATCACCTCCTTATGAAGACCTTCATGAACAACAACATCAAAATCCTCTCTCAATTCATAGACATCGCATAGGAACACAAGAAAACATTCTAGGGAAAATAGAAAACAACAAAAAAGAACTTGAAGAATTGATTACAAGGTTAAATGATATTTCCGCAACAAAACCTCATAGGAGAGGCCTTTTCAAATACCTAAAGTCTTTTGTATCTCATGTGGGATCAATGAGTGCACAATTTAATTTTTGGTCAAAATAAGAGGGAGGAACAAAAATAATATTATGCAAATAAACTTTTCTGTGTAAGTGAAGAAAGAGAAAATTACCAAATCTGATTTGTGTGCCCTTTTCATGAACCCAAGAACCAATCAACCTTTATCAATTACATGCAAGAGGTTCCCCATCCATTGGTCCCACCATGAAGGAATAAAAAATATTTTTTGGATAGGTGGTGGATGGTTTTTGACCAATCTTTGTTCAATAACTATGAGACCTTCCCACACTACTTTTTGAGGAAACTCTATTGTGAGTTTGTTCTCAATAAGATTCTAAATTATTTTGACTATCTATATTTTCAAGGTACAGGTGGGGGCTACACATGACAGCTTAGTGGTGGAACAACATAATCTACAGTTGGCACCAAGACCCTTGGTTGGACCTATGTAGGAGCATGCGACTATTCCTTTCATTATGAAGGATAGTGTCAAGGTGGACACCATGGAATCAATTAGCTTACTCACTCAGAGCCTTGTATAGAATGTGAGGCCTCTAGTAGAGCATGATGAGGGTGATTCTTTTAGGCCCAAAGTTCTAATCAATTTTTATGACTCTTGTGATGTTGTTTGCACATATAATCATGAGAGTTCTCAAGATGTAACTACACATGATACAAAAACTTCACAACATATGGCTATGATAGATACCTTGTTGAATGAAACATTCCTGGAATTGATAACCAGGTAAATTTCAACATGTTCATTTAATTTTGTTTATTAAATTTTATTTTAAAATGTTAGAATAACTAAATTAGTAGAATGAATATGATGAAAATTTAGGGTCAAAGTGTTGATGATACTTGCACACCATTCCCTAGACCCCTATTTGTTTACATTGTCAAGCCCATAGGTATGCAACTAGTATTAAATAAATAATTATTACAACATGTGAATAGTTGAACCTTGTATGAATGATTATCTCATCACACACTTTCGATGTCAAAATTTTTGCTCTAGTGGACCTTTGACATCGACACCTCACTCTTTTTGTCATCAATGAACTTTCACTAAGGTAACCTTTATTCATTAATGGTGTTGTAAAATAATGTTAGGTAGTTTTGGTAATTCAACAACATTTATTGTTTCATTTTTAGATATTGACATCAAATAGTCCTACCAATGTTTGTGGCACAATGGACCATGGATTTGTTGCAACAGTAGTAAGTTTTGATCTAGTGGCAGAGGTATACGATAGATTAGTAAATTTCAAATTATATTTTCTCTTTTATTGGTCTATTATTGAAAATTTAATTATGTGTATGTAGTTTAATTGCTATCTTGATGCTTTCTATAGGGGCTTGTCACTCTATATCATGAATGTTTCCTTTTTGCGGATGAGCATGCTAATTATTTGCTTGTGGTAAGTGATTATTCTATTGTATGTCATTCCATAATTTAATTTCTATATATTAATGTCTATATATTTTATTGTATCTGTTAGAACTCAAAATACTTAAAGAGAGTAGGATGAGTGAGTGCATTTGAAAGACAACATCACATGTATCTTCATCCCATTGACAGTCGAAGACAACTCATGATCTATTTCCTTCCCCTAGTGGGAAATGTCTATGTGTTAGGGTCATTTGTTGTATGCTTGCATGGCATTTTTGAACATATGTTTTGTATTATGGATATGTGACATTTTATGTCCATATGGATTGTAGAACACCCAAAAACAAGTCATTTCTAAGGTTCTCCTATTGAATTATATCTACCCTTAAGGATATATTTTAGAATCACTAAATGTAACCCCTAAATGATCATATTTGTTGAAATTTTAGCTAGATAGTGTAGTGTAAAAAATTGTCATCCTTAACAATTTAACACTATGTTTTGGTCACCCTAAATTATTGGACCTAATTAAGTCCCTAGTTTCCTAAATTATGCATTCCAAGGCCTATTTTTACCATTTTTTGAAGGATTGAAAGCATTGAATAAATACAAATAATTAATGTTATGATCCCAACACTTAATTTCCTAGAAGATAGGGCTAGGACCCATATGCCTATGGGCATATTGTTAGGATAGGTGACATTAAAATTACTATCCTATGTTGATTTATGTGTCTCTACATTCTTTGGAAAGTGTTCTTGAGGAAATGAGGAAAAAAATATTTATTATTTATTTTCCTATGACAAATTGTAATTTCATCCAAAGAGGTGGACCCTTCATGGTGGCAATTACAAGGCATTCCGAGAGAATATTCTTCTTAGGCGTCTAACTTTCTAGGTTGGGACTACTTGGGTGTGCATATACTTGCATGTTATTTACATGTTTTTCATGCTCTTGCATGATTGGGCGCCCAAGTTTGCATGGTGGTGCATGAGCTTTCATGTAGTCATCAGAGCCATCAGAGGCTTATGGAGCACTCAGGTCTAACTTAATTTGATTGGTTGTGGGTTAGGCGCCCATGTGAAGGCCATGTGATTATTGAATATTTTATTCCATGTATATAGGTTGTCCACTAAGTGGGGCATGGATTTTTCTAGGTGGTTTTTCTTGTTGTCTTGTGATACCATTTGTGGTATTCTCTCCCACAAAATTCTATATATTGGAGCCTTTAGATGGTGGTTTAGTATGAGTTCTTTGCAGGTTGTCAGGAGAGCGAAGTGCTACCAGATTATAGAGATGATTGTTATTGATGTACTTACTTGAAGATTAATACAAACATTGGATCTCTTTGGGTGTAGATTTTTTTCTCGCAAGGGTTTCTCTCGTATATCTTGTGTCACTTGTGTTGAGGACTTGTGGTATTGAATATTTTTATTTCATTGTTGTAAAATTGCCAATCACTTAATCATTTTATGGTAATCTTGTAAACATAATTTCATATTTGCAACTACATATTTAAGTTAATATTGTTGAAAGTTATACCTTGATTTCCAATATTTGGTATTAGAGCTAATGGTTCTTCTAAGAGAGGGACACCTTTCTTTCGAGTGTTGAAGGTTTTTTGGTTGCAGTGGGAGCTTGTGCATTGTGGGTTTTGCAGATTTGTGAAGAATATTGAAAACCATGGCCTCTGCCTCTTGTTTGGATATTGATAAATTCAATGGCGTTGGATACAAGATGTGGAAGTTAAAGATGGAGGATCTCCTTGAAGAGAGAGATCAGTGGTTGGTAGTTCTGAAGCAAACAAAACCAGAGAAAATGTTTGATGAAGATTGGGAGAAAAGGGATAAGAAGGCATGAGGAACCATTTGGTTGTGTCTTGTGGATTTTGTCCTCTTGAATGTTTCAAAAGAAGCCACTGCATACAATTTTTGGAAGAGGATAGGTGATGTCTATCAAACTAAAAGTTTAACTAATAAGGTGTACCTCAAAATACATTTGTATTCTTTGAAAATGAAGGATGGTGATTCTATTGTAGAACATTTAAATTATTTTAATATGATTTTAAGTTGGCTTGCATCATTAAATGTTAAGTTAGAAGAAGAAGATAAATGTATTTTGTTTCCTTTCTCTTTACATGAATCTTGGGAAAAATCTAATTGTTGTCATAAATTGTGGTAGTACAAAATCAAAGATGGATAGTCTCATTGCAATAATTCTTTTAGAAGAGATGAGGATAAATTCCATGAATGTGGGCTCCCAAGATGCCTTACATGTGCAAGGAAGGTCCAAAGAAAAAGGAGGGCCTAAAGGGGACAAGAAGAGAGACAAGTCTAAAGGATTTTCTAAAACCCCTGGGAAGAGTAAAGTGTTGGAATTATGGTAAAAGAGGGCATGTGAAAAAGGAGTGTAGGAACAAGAAAAAGAGTTTGGATGCTCCCACAAAAAAGTCCTTTGAACATGGTGATTCTAGTGCTTTGTTTATTTCTTCTAACACTATTAGTAATGATGCTTGGCTTATTTATTTAGGTTTCTCCTACCATATGAATCCTCACAAGGAGTGGTTTACTTCATATTCAACTTATGATGGGGAATAAGTTTTTCTTGGTGATGATAGTACGAAGAAGATTATTATTAAGGGAAAGGTAAAGTTGTGTTTCAGTGATGGGAGGGTTAAAACCCTTGATCATGTTTTACATATTCCACGACTTGTGAGAAATTTAATTTCCGTATCCAAGTTGAATGATTCTGGAATGCATGTGACATTTGACAAGTCTGGTTGCAAGTTGGTAAGAGAGAGTTTTGTGATTGCTAAAGGATCTTAGATAAGGACTTTATTTGGGCTTAATGCCTCCACTTTTTTTGTAATTATACCAATGTAACTGGCACTAAAAATGCATTTATGTTGCGACACCATAGATTAGGTCACATTTAAGTGAAAAAGGTCTTAAGACTATTTTGAATAAAAAGTTGGTTGACGATCTTTTTGATTATTTTGTTGGTAAAAATGATTTTGTGAGAATTATGTGTTTGGTAAACAAAATAGATCATCATTTCCTAATGGGACTAATAAAGCTAAGAGATTATTAGAGATCATTCATTCAAATGTGTTTGGACTAGTGGATGTTGATTCTTTTGGAAAATATTGTTATTATGTTACTTTCATTGATGATGTGTCAAGATACACCTGGATTTATTTTATACGTGCAAAATCTAAAGTTTTCATCGAGTTTAAGGAATTTTAAGCCTTAGTTGAGAAGAAAAAAGATTATAAGATAAGGGTGTTGAGATCTGACAGGTCAATATTGTTCTAGGGTATTTGATGAGTTTTATAAGCATGCAAGTATTATTCAGAAAAAGAGTACACCTTATACACCTCAAAAAAATTGGGTAGTAGAAAGAATGAACCGAACCTTAATGGAAAGAGTTGGAAGCATGTCGAGTGGCGCTAAGCTTGATAGATGCTTTTGGGCAGAAGTTGTAAGTACTACATGTTATTTGGTTAATAGATTTCCTTGTTTAGCTCTTGTTGATAAAAATATTTATGAACTGTGGATAGGTAGAAAGCCTTCTATTTCACATTTAAGGGTCTTTGGTTATTAGACTTTTGTTCATGTTCCTCAAGAGAAGCATTCTAAGTTGGATCCAAAAGCACAAAAATGCATCTTTTTTGGTTATAGTGAGAATGTAAAAGGTTATAAGCTTTGGAATCCACTAACTCGTAAAATGATTTTCTCTAGAGATGTGATTTTTAGGGAGTTTAGAGCTTACTCAGGTGAAGAACAACCAAAGGAGAAAGATAAGACAAAAATAGTGCACTTCGAGACAAAAATTGAGAAGTAGGAAGATGCACATATGGAAGAACAACTAGATGGATTTGAGGATGGAGAAGAAGAAGAGGGTTTTAAGGAGTTTAGAAAGTTTAGATTATGTACAGAATGAGCATGATGAAGAAGAAGAGTAGCAAGAGACCCTTACTTCTACCTTGAGAAGATCCATAAGGCAAAAAAATACAGTTGATAAGTATAACCCACCTATTTTTTGTTGTGTATTTTCTTTGTTGAGTACTGGTGATGAACCTAGATCCTACAGGGAGGCTCTTTCTTTAGAAGAAAGTGAGTCTTGGATGTAGGCCATGTAGGAAGAGATGATAGCTTTGTACAGTTGTGATACCTATGATCTTGCGATTTTTCACAAAGGAAGCCCATTGGTTGCAAGTGGGTGTTTAAAAGGAAATTTGGAGTAGATGGTCAATTAGAGCGGCATAATGCCAGATTAGTGGACAAGGGCTACTCACAGATAGGGAGTTGATTTCACTAAAATTTTCTCTCATGTTGCTAAGTTAACTTCTATTAGATTTCTATTATCTATTGTTGTTGCTTAAGATTTTGAACTAGAGAAAATGGATGCTAAAACTACTTTCTTGCATGGAGATCTTGAGGAAGAAATTTATATGCGACAATCTGATGATTTTTTTATGAAATGAAAAGAACACTTGGTTTGCAGGTTAAAGAGATCTTTATATGGATTTAAACAATCACCCAAGATGTGGTACCATAATTTTGATGCCTTTTCATTGAAGTTGAGTTTTTCTAGAAGTGGGGAGGATCATTATGTTTACCTTAAAGTTATTGATGATTAGATTCTAATCATTGTCTTGTATGTTGATGACATGTTGTTTATGGGTAATAACAAGGTGATGATTAAGGAGATTAAGAATCGACTTTCTGGCACATTTAATGCGAAAGATTTGGGGGCTGCAAATATATTCTTGGGATGGAGATCAGTAGGGATCGTGTTCATAGAAATATTTGGTTAAGTTAGAGTAAGTATGTTGATACTATTTTGCAGAGTTTTAATATGCATGCCTGTAAACCAATAAATATTCCATTTCTAGTTAATACTAAGTTGAGTTTAGACATGTGTCCTAATTTTGAGGATGATGTTGAGGATATTTCTAGCATTCCTTGTGCTAGTGTCATTAGTAGTTTAATGTATGCAATGATTTGCACTAGACCAAATATAACCCAAGAAGTGGGGGTTTTGAGCAGGTTTATATCTAACCCTGGTAAAGAGAATTGGACTTTTGTTAAGAGGGTGTTTAGATATTTGTGCGGTACTTCTAATTAATGTTTGGTTTTTCATGGTACTAAAGATGTGGATAAGTCATTGGACATGTATGGTTTTTTTGATATACATTGGGAAGGTGACTTAGATAATCGAAGGTCCACTACTTCCTATGTTTTTACTTTTTTTGGAGGTGCAGTGAGTTGGATGAGTAAGAGGCAGCCTACAGTTGCATTATCCACCACCAAAGTAGAGTATATGATAGCTATACATGCTTCTAAGGAGATGGTTTGGTTACAAAGACTTTGTAATTGAATTTTTTATTATTATAGGACAATAAGGATTGGATGTGATATTCAAAGTGCCATATGTTTAGCCAAAAATCTTGTGTATCATGCTCGTACTAAACATGTTGTTGTTCAATATCACTTTGTGCAAGAAATGGTAGAGAATGGTAAGGTTTTGATTGACAAGGTTGACACTTAGGATAATGTTGTAGATTCTCTTACAAATCCAGTGACCATGGATAAGTTCTCTTGGTGTAGGAAGGCCATGGGCCTTGATCACTATACTTGATTATACGTTTCATTTGTACCTCATGGATGTAATTGTAATGTATAATGTCAAGTAGGACAATGTTAGGATAGGTGACATTAAAACAGTTATCCTAGAAGTTGGTTTGTGTGTCTCCACGTTCTTTAGAAAGTGTTCTTGAGGACATGAGGAAAAAAATGTTTAAATTATTTATTTCCTACAATAAATTGTAATTGCATTAAAAGAGGTGGACCCTTCATGGTGGCAGTTACAAGGCATCCCAAGAGAATATTCTTCCTAGGCATCCAAATTTTTGGGTTGGGACCACTTGGTTGTGCATGCCCTTGCATGTTATTTGCATGTTTTGCATGCTCTTGCATGGTGGGCACAAAATTTTGCATAGTGGTGCATGAGATTACATATAACCATCGAAGCCATCTGAGACTTATAGAGCACTGCGGTTTGACTCAATTTGATTGGTTGTGGGTTAGGTGCCCATGTGAAGGCCATGTGATTATTGAATATTTTATTCCATATTTATGGGTTGTCCACTAAGTGGGCATGGGTTTTTCTAGGTGGTTTTGCTTGTTGTTTTGAGATATCATTTGTGTATTCTCTCCACAAACTTATATATTGGAGCCTTTGGATGGTGGTTTAGTATGATTTCTTTGTAGGTTTTCAGGACAATGAAGTGCTACTAGATTACAGAGAGGATTGTTGTATTGATGTACTTACTTGAAGATTAATACAAACATTAGATCTCTTTGGATGTGGTGTTTTTCCCCCAAGGGTTTCTCTACGTATATCTTGTGTCACTTATGTTGATGACTTGTGGTATTGCATATTTTTATTTCATTATTGCAATTATCAATCACTTAATCATTTTATGGTAATCTTGTAAACATAATTTCAAATTTCCAACCACATATTGAAGTTAATATTGTTGCAAGTTATACCTTGATTTCCAACACGTATGGGTCCCCTTATCTTGCTAGGGACCAATTGTCATATCTCAATTTCCTTACTTACATTTAATAATGTTGAGTTAATTGAAATATTTTTAAAATGGAATTTATCGTTGAATGTTTATGAAATTTGATAAATGCAATAATATTTGAAAATGATTATCTTGCAACTTTATGATTTAAGAGAATTGTTTTATAATGATTATCAGTTAAAGGTTACTGATGAACAATTTCAAGTGCAAGAATGTGTATGTGGGAACAGGCTGAAGAACGAGAAGATGGTTGAGGTAGGAATGCTTAGCCAGATGATGAATGGTAAGCAAGATTGGAATCTGGAATCTCACACACCACAGTAGACCATGACATCTGCATTTATCTTGCAATTGATAGATATCATTCTTGCTTGTATAGAATTATATTTTGGTTAAATAGGAAATGTTATGAAAGAAACAAAATTATTGCATTTGCTTGTTTTACCTTGTCTATTCAAAGTTAATTTCAGATTTAGAGAAAAGGGAAAAAAATGGTGGTGTTAAAAAAAAATTATTTTTACATATTGTTTCCTTGCAAGAAGAACAATTTGAAAAGAATTAGTTCTTGGTAAGAGAAGTAATTAAATATATAAAAAAAAATGTGAATTTATCTATATAAACATAGATATATGTATGCAATCATATTATGCAAGATTTTAATAATAAGAGCCCTCTTATTTGAAACCCCTTATGAAATTATATGGAAGGAGTGATGATAGTGATTATTCATATGACCCCTTCATAATTTCAACCCCTTTAAAATTGGAATGAATGGATAATGCTCAATGACAAGGGAGTGGGGCGGCTAAGTAATGGAGGTATGGGGAGTTAAGAGCACTCCAATAATAGAATGTAGGGAATTGAAAGGTAGAAGGGGGGATAATTTTGAATGGGAATCAAGAAAAAAGTAGGGGAGGTGATCACAAAAAAAGCAGCAGAAAGAAAAAAAAGGACAAAAAATAAGGAAGTCATTCTCCATTTGATTGAGAAACAAGCATTGAACTTGCATATTAAAAGAGGTAAAAATCGATGCCTTTCTTAAAATTTCCTTAAAAAAAATTGATTTAATTTGTCTTCTTGAGAAAATCTCGGGCTTAATGAAATTTGAGTGCTATGTTAATAAAATTGTTCATACATTATAATTGGACTCGTGGATTTTTCTTCCATTTTATATTATGTAATTGTTGATAGCCATGTTTGGAGGTTAAAAACCCCATTCTTTACCTTTGATGTGTGTAACAACATGCATGAGCATGGTCAAACTCGAACGTCTATGTTCGGGCTCTAGCCCACATGTTATTATATTTTCAATTTTGAGAACATTGACATGTTCTCTATGAAGGAAAACACCATTTCTATGGTGATGATCACTCATGATACCATTCAAACGATATCTTCATTTGTAGCAACATGCATATACCCTATTTCATGGGGCCAAATGGTATGGACCATTCGAGCATGAAACTCAGCTAAGAATGATCCATATCATTCTGCTCCACATATAGAAAATGGGTGGATTCAATCGCCATTGTAGTTGCAGGTTGATGGATGATACATGTCGTCCTAGTCAAAGCTTAGTGTGGGATAAGTATTATCGACCCGAAGTAATATATGTATTGACGCCCTATGTCATTTTTTTATTTCCATCTTGCTGAATGATCAAGCATCATTTAGATTACATAATGGAACAATATTATCATTCCAGGTTAACTTTTTGTTGTAAATATTTTCATAAATGATAATGCATGTGTAATATTGATAGGTCACCAACAAAATATTGGCCATTGTAGGTCAAGGGTATATGGAACCTTTGTGGCTTATGATTAAATCTTCCTTACTCCTTCGACGATCATGTGTATATATGCACATATATATGTGTGTGCATGCTCGGTCTACCATGTGTATGAATCATACAGAGTCAAATAGTAATATACACTTTATTTCTTTTCAAATGATAAATCAGTGCCTTGGGTATGAGGCCGACAACACCATTGGAACATATAGGGTGAAGGGTATAAGTCAAAAGCTCAATTAATGCAAATTGACCCCAATATTTTCATTATATAAACATATATGTGTAATTTAAAGATGAACAAATTGTAGAACATCACAACGTTCTAAATTAAAATATAGAGAATAAATGATCTGTTAGATAACCTTAGACCCTATTAGTCTATCTAGAATAGAATGATTAGAGGATAATGTTATGCCATTTCTAAGCAATTCAAACTAATGATTGACAGGAATTAATGTTAGTTATTGTGAAGTTTCTAGAATTGATTTTGTCTATTAAAAGTAAATGACCTGGTATCGTTTTAGTTGGAACTCTTTTATTTGATAAAATATCAAGCCATTATATAGATATTCGTTGTGTTATTGTTGGAATATAGTGGAAAGACCATAACTTGTGTATCTAAAGAAATTAATGCATCTTTGATCTAGAAATTTGCAAGTTGAATGGATTATGTTTTACTATTATTCTTAAAGAATGTATATGCATATACAAACTATGAATAAAATGCATATATTTGCACACACATAAACTCACCATTTATGCATGTATCATGCGGTATACCTTCTCATTTCACCTTATTTACTCATTCAAGAGTATGTTGCTTAATTTTATTTGAAAAGGAAAGAACTATAGAAATGAAATAGTGTTGAAGTGCAAATATGAATCTTAAAGAAAGATAGTTATATGATGAATGATTGAATGGATATGCCAGATTTAAATGGACTACTTGCTTGATGATTGATGAAATAGAATGATACAAAATTACTAAATAGATTGTAGCACACTGATGCATGATGCTAGTAGATGGTATAGAAGGGAGGGATACCCCTTTTGTTATGGAAAGCTACCTTCCAGGAATTGGTGCTAGAGAGTGTAGATTTTCTTTTCCAAATCTAAATTAAGTTGCATCTATGCAGCATGAGCTTGGCCAAGCTTTGCAATCATTTTATTCAAAACAAAATGTTTATTTATTTATCCTCTCTTTGTCTTCTTTATCTTCTTAACCTAACATGGAACTTGCATGTTCTAATAGTAGATAGAAATGCATGTAGTTAGGCATGCATAGATTCCACCTTGGAAACTGTATATCTTTCTAAGTGTTCCATGCAGGGTCGGGTATCTTTGATGGATAGAAGAATTCCAAGGAAGCATTGTTTTGTGGTTGGGTAGAAAAGAACCTGAACCATGTTCTTTTCCACCAATGGAGGTGAGTTGTCGAAGAGGAATTACAATGAAACTTCTATCTTATTGATGTACTTGTATCATTGATGTAATTATTGTATTGACTATGTGGCAATTGAGTGCTAAGTCAAACTTTGTATATTAGTTATTGGCATTTGGAAATGAATTATTCAAATTCTATTTTTATTTATGGACATGAAACTGCTATGTTGGAAAATAGCAACGGGATTTATGTCTTAAATAAATTTATATTCATAATGTAAATTATTAATTTATTTTGGAAATATTAGTTGGGCCTGTTGCACCAATTTTTAATATGTTTTTTTGGTGGCATTTTAACATTTAGAATTCAAATTTCAATTATTGGATTTTAGAATTTGATTTTTAGGAAATTATAACAACTACATGTAAATACCTTGTTATTTTATTATTTTAAATCTAACACACACTACCTAGAAATAAGACACGTGATTGAGCAAAAAATATTTTCAAGAGCAACATTATCATAGTTTATTGCAACAATTCAAGATCCAACATCATGTCAAACTCTATGTGTGTTCATGTTATTGTTTTGTGAAGCCTAACATTGTTGTAGGTCTCCAAGCTTCCAAGCATTCAAGAAAATCTATTAAGCAAGATCCAAGGTCCTTGAGGTGATGTGTATGACTTCAATCCTTCAAGGAAGCCATTGAAGGGTGGTGAGTTGTAGCATTTTTTCATTCATCATTCCTTCCTTTCAATTATCATTCCTATCATTGGTATTGCATTGTGGAAGTGGAAACACTTACACAAGGTTTGACTAAGGCAAGCCCCTAAAATGACCCAAAATTTCCTCTCTTTGTGAATGTGTAGGTTATAGGTTTGAAGAATATTGAAGGAATATTGAAGGAAAATTCTCCATTGTTGCATTTGTTGTCATACATCTTGTCGAATAGCATAAACTCAATTATAAAATTTACTAACAATATTTTGACAACTTTACAATTGATAAATTTTGAAGGTCAGATCTAGCATCAAAGGATTACAAAATTAGTTTTAGGACCCCCTATTAGGGACCCATACACCCCTAGGTGATTGTGTCATCTGCATGCCAAATCTAGCTTTTGGTGACATGTACACATCATCTGACACTTCCCAGATCAACCTACAATTTACATTTTCAATCTATGTATTTCTAGATTATTGCATTTATCACATTAGGTTAATCATTCTAAATCATTTCCCATCCATCTTCAAGACCCTAAGAAAGTGGAACCAAGTCTAATTGGCTCACCTTTATATTACATGGTCAATCTATTCACCTTGTTAATCCACTTTTGAATGTAACTTGGAAAGATGTCCATAAATTAAACTTGTGTTTACACCCTGCCTAAGCATTAAGGTTCATCACCCTTTTTCTAAATTACATTTTGGTGAACCTAACATTTGACATCCACTAGTAGAATTTGACAAATAGATGATTATGTGACTAAAAATTTTAGTCACAACAACTAAAAATGACTAAATTCTACTAATTTTTTGCAACTCGCTTATAAATGAGTAAATAAATGACTAATTTGGTCGTTAACTAAAAATTAATAGTCACACAAAGAAAAATGGCTAAATAGTTAGTCATTTATTTAGTCACAATCCATTTGAATAAATCATTTAAGGAAACAAGAATCAATAACCCACCAAAATACTCTAACACTTTAATAAACATACTATAAAACTTTTGTCGAAATCTTATTTCCAGGCGTAGCCTGCCAAAATGGAGTTTTTATTTGAATAAACATACTCTAAAACCTTCATCGAAACCTTATTTTCAAGTGTATCCCACCAAAATGGAGAAGTGTTTCAGTAAAGAATGATAGAGAATGGTAAGGAGATGTGTGTGACAAGAGGCATAGAATTCATTGCTGCTTATCTCATTCCTGGTCTACTCAACAAGGATTACATTATTCACGCTATTGTTTGTAATCCATGTATTTAATTAACATATATTTGCATAATCTCAAATTTCTTCAGATGCTTTTGAAGTCTCAATGTATCCTATATAGGGTTTAGAATGATTTCTTTTAATTTTAAAAAATAAATTAGATGCTTTTGAAGTATCAATGTATCCTATATAGGGTTTAGAATGATTTATTTTCATTTTAAAAAATAAAAATAAATGATGTATTTGTCTATGATTAGATAATGTGGAAATCTCCTAAATCTACCCCAACACACTGTTCTCTTTGGCACATGTTTATTACTCCAGCTGCTAGGGTTTTGCATGTGACATCTTTAATATCTTCATGATAATGGCTTTTAAATAGATCTCAGTCTTTGCTTTAATCTTTATCATGGTAATCCTTGATTTCCATAATCCACCTTCAATCTCTTCTAAGAAAGTTGTCTTAAGCTAGACTGCATAGTATGCATATAAAGCAAGTCTTTCTTACCTGCCATTGTTCCAAACCACCACTCATTGTCTTGCTTAAAATTTCGCCTTCATAAGCACAATAACATGTTTTAAAATCATGGTTGCTAGTGATTAACCATTAAGGTCACTACTTTCATCAAGATATAATGAGATTTTTGTCTTCAAACTCAAGGCATTATGCAAGATAACATTGTGAATTATTTGTTGTGTACGATTTGATTTTCTTGCACATTTAATGCTTTGCTAACTGCCTTTAAGATTGGATATTGCACCCTAAGCTACAATCTCAAACAACTCACTCACTGTCACTTGAAGATTCCTTTCATGAGCATCCTTCTATAAAATCAAACTATGCCCTATAGACCGCCTACTTACTTACTACAAGGGACTCATTGTTTCATGGTATTGTGGGTCTTAAGATCCTTCAACCTTATTGTCACTACTTCACAGTCCACATGGTATTATTCACTATTCTCCCATCTTTGAGGAGTCTCAAAACACTACTCAAACATGCAATCCACTACCTCCATTATACAATGGCTAAGAAGAAACATTGAACCTGTGATTACCACTGTTACTTCATTTGGACAGTCATTCCTTGATTTCATTTTCCTTATCTAACACTACCAATAGCATTTGAAAAACTATTAAGGTCAGCAAGGGGGTAAGGAAACTCACTGTTAAAATCTCCACTTTACTATGCAAGGTTTGAGCTTTATTATCTTGTCACTTCTCAACCTCTTTTTGACTGTCACACCTCAAGTGACTATCATTCTTCTTACCATAGATTGCATTTAAAAATGTCACTGAGCTACATAGTGTGCTTGTTATTGCCTGCAATATTTAGATTGCAAGATTTTGTTATTGGCTACAATGTATCAATATTTATGCTATTACAACCTCACTAATCCACTAGAGTTATGGTTTATGTTTCTACGAAATCCTAGGGTTTGTACCCTAGCCATGCTCTTACCAATGCTTCTATTGGTATTAAAAAAACCCTTAAATCTTGGGTCAGAATATTAGTTGTCTTGATAGGGTTGTGTTATGATCTTGGATTATATCCTAGAGTGTGTGGGAAGCTTGTGTTTGATCATTAAGGTATGTAAACCTGATCAGGGAAATTTATCCTATATAGCATGGGTATTGCTTTATTACTTTCCATAATGGTTATTAGCATATCACATTATTATAGTTTGTGGTAACCCAAGATTGCATTCAAGTATGTAACAAACTTGGTTTGTAGTTTAAGATATGCTTTTAAGTAATATTCATAAGGTTAAGAAAATCTTGACCATTCTCTAGAATAGACCATTAAACATGGTTTGTGCTTGAATGCAATACATAATTGATACAACACATCCACTTTGCATATCAACCAGAGTTATAGGCTCTTTATTGCATCAAGAGGTAATCGCTCTTGGATCATCCTATCATTACATCATAACCTATTAAACTTGAGTCAACCTGAATGCACCTAATGATGATTGACACCAATTGTGATGAAAATGATTTATACATGAATTTTTCTCATATGAGTGCCTCCATTTCTATCACAACATAGCCACATTAAACTTGGGTCACACATGAATGCATCTTATATTTTTTATAGCACAATTGTGCCACATGACCAATAGAGTTATGGATCACATAATTATAGTCATAAGAATTTGTTCCTTGATTGTGCTCTTATGGTGATTCCATTACCGTTATAGCATAACCCTTTGGACTTATATTGCTCAAATCCTTACATTGCTTATTTTCTCTTTAGATGAATGGCTTCATGGATTTTTTGTGATTTATACAGCTTTTGTTTTGATAGTAAATGGCATCAGATTCTTTTTGAAACTGAAATGATTTATTAATTATGGTTTTATGATGATTTTGAGTTTTATTTAGGAGGGGTTATGTGTCATGTTTATGTCCATGAAGAATATATTGTGATGCAATTTTTATGTATGAAAAGTTTAGGAAAGATTGGACCGCTATTAGTGACATAACTAGGTTGGAGAGTACCTTGAGCCGGTGTGAAACACTTTCAGGTGTTTTTGCTTGGAAGTAGAACCTAGGTGTTAGAATACAAACGTCGGTGGATAGAGAAAATGATAAATCTATTGGTTCAATTTTAGATCCAATTTGAGGTTATGAATACTCGACAAAGGAAGTTCCTACATTGTAAAGATAAAATCATAAATTTTTTGGTCCAATTTGACATCCAACCTAACATATTTAATATTTGATAGAGAAATTTCATACATTCTAAAGATAAAATCATAAATCTACTGGTCCAATTTGAGATCCAATTTGAGGTCGTGAAGCTCCAATAGAGAAAGTTCCTACATTTTAAAGATAAAATCATAAATCTTCTTGGTCCAATTTGAGGTCCACTTGTAAGGATTTTTCTTTTTAATTATACTTTCTAACACTTGTCTTGATACAAATTGTTACTTTATAATTATGGTATTGCTTTTCTTCTAATGTTTTCAACCCTAATTTCAGGGAAAAGCTCTGAAGATGGGGACTTTAGATGGAAACTACACTTTTCTGTTATAAGTTTCATCTAGAAACACCAGAAGCTCAGGTACTGTCATACTCAAGTATAACAAAGTTTGAGGTGAATTGAATTTAGTATTTTATGTTGATATGGATATGTTCTAACGTGTAGTTAGTTGTTGTAGTATAAAAAATAGGCTAAATAGTTTTTCATATACCATTATTTCAAATTCTACATTGTTATACCTTATTCTAGGAGAAAATCATAGGGGGAGTCTATACATAAGACACCATTGTTTCAAATTCTAAAATTTTTGGCTCTTTCACAATTGTTTGCTTCATTTATTTGATCTAATACAACCTGTTATATAGAAGATGCTCTCAAAATCACAGTAAAATCCTTTATTCCAGGATGACTTCAAAATCTTTCCCATCATAACAATGAACAAAATCATCAATCATTAACCTTAACTTTGCAAGAGTTTCATCAAATTCTACTTTTCCACTCTCTTTTCCATTCTAAATTTTTTCCCCAATTTCATCCATGAAGAATTTCCTCAGCCTATAGATCTTGATGTTATCCATAACTTTACCAAGTGTCAAGGATAGCTTCGAGTTTTTACCCAAGCAACAATTGACAAAATTTGGCCTTATCAGATCATGTATGTCTAGTAGGTGTCAAACCACAATAGTGGTTTACAATTGAGATGAGGAAGGAAATTTCTTTTTTTTTCCTTTTGCCATAGTCAATTGGTTCGGTCGAACTCATTGGTTCGGCCGAACCACATTATATGTTCAACTGAACATATATGTTCAGCCGAACCATTGGTTCAACCGAACCCCCAAACCCTAAAAAAATAAATAATATTTTAAGGGGTTCAGTCGAACATGGGTTCGACCGAACCCCTTAAAAAAAAACATGAATGTCACTGTCATTTTTGCCTTCTATCATTGCTTTCCCTGTGCTTACATGCGTGTGGTGAACCGAACGTGATTTACAAACGGCGATGACTTCATTCTCTCCGGCGAACGCAAATTCAACTTCATCTTTCAAAAGTTCATCAACCCAACTTGCATATCGAGCACCAGGTTTGTCAAATTTGAATTTCATAGAGTTGAAAATGCATTTGTTTGTTGAATTTCGAAACCCTAAATGCAAAATTTTGCAAATTTGTTGAATGGAAACTGCATTTGTTTGAAAGTTTCTAAAGTCTTTTCAACATACATTATTTCGATGATACATTTTCATCACAAAAATTGGGCTGATACCCCGCTCTTATGATTCTACATGCTATATTTCTACCAGCACCTCCAATTTATCTGAGTATTATATCAACACAACAACTTATTTGAGGCATTTATATCACAAACAGCCTATGGTAATTTTTATGGAGGCGATAGAGAAAGGGTGTTTCCATTGTATGCACCTCATATCAAACAATTATTAAAATTATTTATATATATCAAATAGCTCATGGTAATTTTTGATGAGCGTATAGAAAGAAAGCCTTCCATTGTATGCACCCTATATCAAAATACCATTAACAAATTTTACTGAGGTATTATACTAAAACACTATTTATATCATACTCCATAAAAAATGCTATTGAAATTTATTTGAGGCATTCTATCAAACAGTTCATTAAATAGTTCATGGTATAAAGTTTAGGGTGCATACAATGGAAACTTGGATAAAATTCTTCATATTTTTCCTTTGAGTCTTATGACATTACTCCAAAAATGGTTGGTGAACTAAATGTATGAATCGAAGAATAAATTTAGGGGAAAGAAACTAGATTGTTTGAATGAAAAGTATAATAAAATAGTTCTATTAGGATTAGAAGGAATGAAGGTATTATTAAATTTTCCAGTACAAGACTATTAAATAAATATTACAAAAGCTAATTGACAAAAATGGTACTAATATGCACACATAGCTTGTCCCAACATTATGGGCATATTGTACTAGAATACAAACTCTCATTAGGTTTACTCTTTAGTTTATGAAATGGAGGCCATAATGCCTCTTGAGCTTAAGATTCTATCATTATGTATCTCCCTTAGTGATAGCATTGATGATTACACATATCAAGAACACCAATTACAAGAGTTTGAGACCTTGGATAAACAATAAGTAAACTCATTATACTTGATCTATGTACATATACCAAAGATAATTAATGAAAAAATAAAAATGGTGTTGTCCAATGAGCTTTACCATGAGGGGAACTCATCCTTCATATAAATCTAAATATAATCCAAATTTCATAGAAGTTATTTTTTTGGTAAATTTTGACCCAATTGGATTAGTCCTTTTACCATTATTCCCTAGTTCAACACTTGTGCATTTGGTTTTTTTACTCCCAATTGAAAATATATGAAATAACCAAATAATGTCATGCATTTTAAATTATGCTATTGGTGATCCTATTGTATGTGGGAGATGGTGCTTACTCATCACATATTACCTTTATTATACCCATTTCACCTAATGATATTTATTGTGTTATCCTTTCCATCTAGGGACAATTAGATTTACATATACCTTCACAATCACATCATTATCTATTTACACTTACATGACTATTTGTCAACATGGTCCCTCATAATTGATTATGACATGATAATTACCAAGCCAATTAGATCTATGTTACTTCATCACTTGGATAGGGTTTCATTGTTTATGATCCTCACCCACTACATATATATGCTCCTCATTACATTATCTCCCCCATATAGGGGAAAAATCATTTTTAAATGCACCTTCATGACCGTATTTTACACTATTACATTTGCATGAGCTAACTATGTTATTAAGAGTCATCTTAACCCATTGAGAAGAATTAGGCATTATACTTATTAGGAAAATATAAAAATATGTCCACTTTACTATCTATATATATTTAAAACTATTCTTCATAAATCTATGTTAAAACTATTAAAAATTAAATTACATAAATCAATTTTAAATTTGTACAAAGAAATAAATGACTTTGACTAAGAGCGAATATTTAAAATATAGCTATCCTCTTTGCAAAATCCAATTTGATTTGAGATATTTATGGATAAAAAATATGGATGAGCATGAGGTAAGTAAGAAAGAATAACCTTGATTTATATCTTCCCTCATCAAATAATTTCACGTTTAAAGAGTTTCTTAAGGCATATCCAATTATGAAAAACTATTATATACTTGTTATAACTATATTAAAGTATATCATGAATAAACTAAAAGGATAAAGAGTAAATCACTAAAACCACATACATAAATCATAGAAGTAAATTGATTAATATAAGGATATTCAAGTGGTTGGATAATTTTTTCCAAGGAGTGGAAGAGGTTAAGAAGGAACCATCAAATAAATATAATATTTTAAATACTTTAAAAGAAAAATACATTTCTCCCTGCTCTAAATTGAAATGGTATTCCTTCTAAGATGATAATAATTGAAAAAGAAGAAAATAATCATTATGAAGATCAAGTACCATTGATAAGTTTTAAGAGATCAAATAAAATATTCAGCAACAAAAGAAAAAAGAGAAAATAGTTAATGCTCAAGAAACAACTACAACCAAGCTACTATGTTATAAATTATCCTCTTATGTAGTCTTCATTTCCCTATAAATTGCACCTCCTTGTACAAGTTAGCTATTGATCATCATATTAGTGAAACAAATTTAACATTTTGAAATAGTTAACCATTATTATTATTTTTATTTGTATAAGTATAATTATTATGGGTTCATTTCTCCTCTCCTACTCTTCCTAATAAGGTTCTATTTTACAAGCCTCATATAAATGTTAGGGTTCTAACTTCTAAAAATTGAATATAGTGTCAACTTAATCTCATTAGACAATGCTCCCCTAGTATTAATGGGACCAACTTTTTATCTATCAAACTCGGCTATGTTTACATTGAATAAGAATTTGATACCTTTATCCTGATACTTGAACTAAGATATCTTGGCTCTAATTTTAGTCCTTTTATCTAAAATTATTGGTGACATATCCATTCGTGTTTAGTTTTAATCATTTATTATTGCAATTAATTATTACAAGGAGATTCTTGGAGCTTGTATTCCATCCCCACCATTTTTATTCTAAATATTTGACATTTTCTTTCAACTTAAAGTCTAAATTTTATCCTTAATGGCATACATGCTTTTCAATTAGAGTATCCTCTAGTAAAAATAGAAACATTAATAGTTTGGTTATCAAAGAGTGTCTAGGGATGCACACATCACTATT